>PITA01011552.1:0-66193 GCA_004023965.1 Spilogale gracilis | reverse complement strand
CAACACCCCTTCATCCTCTTGTGGAACATTCCCTAGGATATGAATATCCAAGAGGAAGCCTGGCTATTACCTGGGACACCTCTAACACAGCAGGTCTTCAATGAAGGCTAGTTTTTTGCCTCTAATCTCGTATTTCAGGCTCTGCAGATGGACAGTCCCTAGCTTTCCCTCTTCTTCTTGCTTAAGAATCATGACCTTTGAAAGCGGCAACATCCTGCTTGTTAGTCTCATGTTTTAGGAGCTCATTTGCCATAGACTGTAGTAGATTCATAGTTGTTGGTTTTTGTTGTTTTGTTTTGTTTTTATTGAAGTATAGTTGACACACAATGGTATGTTAGTTTCAGGTCATAGTTTTACTTTCCATCTTTGATTCTGTTACCATTTTGGGGGATGGCACCATCTTTCCATCTTTATGGGCGATTTGCCCAACAAGCAGCCGCTTGTTTTCTTGTTGGCAGGCAGGTGAATTTGACTTTTGCTCTATCTCAACCTCCCACTCCTAGGTTCAACCCCTGGACACGCACCACCTCTGAAATCTTAATCTTTTTTGTGCGGTACTCTGACAATACCTTATCCTCTCAGCTCATTGACTTTGAACCACAATTGCCATAATTCCTGATCACATTGGGAAGTATTTTCTCTCTCTCCTTCAATCCTCTCTTATGACTTCTCTTCATTCATTCGTTTTGAAAATACGCCATTGGGGGCGCCTGGGTGGCTCAGTTTGTTAAGCAACTGCCTTTGGCTCAGGTCATGATCCTGGAGTCCCGGGATCGAGCCCCGTGTCGGGCTCCCTGCTCAACAGGAGGCCTGCTTCTCCCTCTCTCACTCCCCCTGCTTGTGTTCCCTCTCTGGCTGTGTTTCTCTCTGTCAAATAAATAAAATCTTAAAAAAAAAAAAAGAAAGAAAATACGCCATTGTAATCACAGCATGGCAAATAGACTGATTGTAAACCCCCTTTTATTGTACTTCTCTGGCAAAAACGCAGCCTTGTGTGAACTGTTTCCGCCATCTCATGACCCATAGCCAATGGCTGAAAATTGCCAGGGCGGGGCGTCTGCCTGGCTCAGTCGACTGAGCAGCCAGATCTTGATTTTGGCTCAGGTCATGAGCTCGGTGTCTGGAGGCCTGCATTGGGCTCTGCACTCTGGGGGGATATCTGCTTGAGGATTCCCTCTCTCCCTCTCCTATACCCCTCCCTCTGCATTCTTTTCCTCTTTCTCTCTCTCTCTCTCAAATAATTAATTCTTTTTTTTTAAGAAAATTGCCAGGGAAAAATAACACAGACTGAGCTAATTTCTTTTTAAATTGATTACCCCAAAAGAGCAGCTGGAACTTTCTGGAAATCCTGTAGGTGAGTTCCTTTGTCCTCTCTTGGAGAGGACTTTTCCATACCATTTCCTCCTTCTCCTCAAACCTTCCTCTTGTACCCTTACTCCCATTGGTAAACTTGCCTCATGAGTCTCATCACATCCACAATTCTAGCTGCCTCCTCATCCCTCCTCTTTCTCCCTTCCTTTGATTGGAAAGGAAAAAAAAAATCTCTTTTCCCTTGGAATTCATCCCCTTTTGCTTTCTCAAGGATCATACTTGTTAGCATGCCAACATGCTGAAATTTCTATCATTAAGGAAAAATAAAACTTAAGCCTCCCTAGCCCAGATATCTTTCTAGATAGCATCTCATTCCTTTGCACCCACTTCCAGCCCAAATTCTCTACAGATTGCTCTATATCACTGGCTTTGCTCTTCTCCCCCATCCACCCCTCCAGCTAAAAAGAGGGTGAGACCTGTCCCCACTGCCTCATTGAAGTGATTTTCAGAGACCCAAATGAGCCCGAAGCTGCCAAATTCTACAGATTTCTCTGTCTTTATTATAGAATGTAAACCTCATTTGGAATGCTGTCTTCTCTTTTCATTCTTATTTTTCTTCTTTCTCATTGGCTATTCCTAATTAGCTTTTCTGTCCCTACAGCTTCTCCTCTTCTAAACCAGAGCTCAATCTTTGACTTTGTTCTCTGCTCTATCTTTACTTTTTCCTTGTTTAATAGCCAGTCCCATGACTTTAAGTACTGAGGGGGTTTGAAACACATTACTTCCATATATGATACCTTAGAAAATTGAATATTTTTAAACTGGAGGACTTTGAGAAATGACAGGTGTAGGAAGGAGTCCCTGAAGCAGGTCGTAAGATTTTCAGGTGAGAGGTGGTCTTCCTGTACCTCGAAGAAAGGAGCATCCTTTCAGGAAAGACGGGGCTTGGAGAGGAATGGGAATGATGAGGCCTTATTGAGTATCCCAGTTTACTGAACTTAACTCATATTCTTGTCCTGTCACATTTCCTACAATTTTCTCCTCTTCATCAAATCGCACATAAAACCACTTAGGTTAAACTCTTCTCCTGGTCTTCTTTCCCTCATGAAAGCTCCTATGTCACATAAAACTTATATTAAATAAACTTTGTATGCTTTCTCTCTTATTAATCAGTCGTTGGTTACAGATATCCAGCCAAGAACCTGGAACGGGAAAAAAAAAAAAGATTTATTTCCTCCCCTACAGCACTTGCTCAGATATAGTGACTCCTCAGTCCACATCTCCAGCCCTGACTACTCCCTTGAGCTCCAAACCAAGGTATCCAACTGCCTACTTGGCACCACTAGTAGGATTCTGATAGAGTCTCTGCCACAACATGACCATATGGATCTTGTAATCCTCCCTGTCCTCAATGTAGCCCTCTTTCCAAGTTTCTTCTACATAATCCATCCTATCTCAGTAAGAAGCTAGCATCTATCCTTTACCCACATGGAAAGCCTAGAAGTTGTCCTGAGTTCTTTTTCTGTCATCTCTCCACTTCTCTGTTGACACTGTCTCCTTTCCCCCAGGTGAGGCCAGCATCACTGTTGCCCAGATGAATTAACTGAAACAGGCTTTCATCCCCCCTCATCCTCCTACAAACCATACCCACCCAAAATGAGCCATTCAAAATCATACACCATACTGCTCCATTCTCCAAGTTAGAAACTTTTTCAGAACTTTCTGTGACTCTTGCAATAAAACCAGACCTCTTTATTATGATCCTCAAGCCCCATGATAGAGCTCTCCCTTTCTTCCCCTCAGTGCTGAAAACCTTGGAAACATTTTCCTGCTCCGGGGCCTTTGCACGTGGAATCCTTCTGCATGAAAAGAAGGCTGTTCTCTCAACCTTGCTCCTTCTCATCATGTAGGTTTCTTGGTCCAGCATGCCTTTTTCAGAGAAGGCTTCTTTCCCTGAAATCTCTATCCAAAGTACACTGTCAAACCCTGTTCTCACCCACTCCTGTGCTCTATTATATTTCCCTGTACCATCTGACTCTGATCATAACACTCTTCTGAAATACTCTACATCTATTTTGGGGGGAATTAATATTATAGGAACAATCAGAATGTAGGAAAAGATTTATGTGCAAGATTGCTTACCTCAGTGTTATTTTATAGTAGCAAAAAATTAGAATGAACCAAACACTTTCAAATAAGTATAAAGCTCAGTAAATTATAGTACATTTGAGGACAGAGCATTTGTACAAAGACATTAAAATTGTGT
Source organism: Spilogale gracilis (assembly GCA_004023965.1). Classification (NCBI taxonomy): domain Eukaryota; kingdom Metazoa; phylum Chordata; class Mammalia; order Carnivora; family Mephitidae; genus Spilogale; species Spilogale gracilis. The sequence continues at coordinate 62,616 of PITA01011552.1, read as the reverse complement.
TGTTCAAGAATGGTTATTGACTTATTCATTGTTTTCAGTTCTCTGCACCCACAAACGACACTACAACAAACATTCATATCTATTTATTTACATCTGTCTATTTATGTGTCTGTCTACCTCCCTGAATATATACCTAACTATAGATATGTGGATATAATGACTGATGTTTTTATTTTGTAGGATGGATTGACGAAAGTAGAATTATTGTCCTACCAATAGTAGGGCCTTTAAAATTTTGATGGTTGTTATCAGAAGATTCTCAAAGTATTTTATTTTATTTATTTATTTTTTTGAAGATTTTATTTATTTGACAGAGTGAAACAGCCAGAGAGGGAGCACCAGAAAGGGGAGTGAGAGAGGGAGAGATAGGCCTCCTGCAGAGAAGGACTCCATCCAGGGACTCCAGGGTCATGACCTGAGCCGAAGGCCGATGCTTAATGACTGAGCCACCCAGGTGCCCCAATTCTCAAAATATTTTAAATAAAAAATAAAAAATTAAAAAACTTTTTTAACCCTTTATACTGCCTATTTTATGGTAGTGTTGTCAGCATTGATTACTTTCAGTTTTTTAATTTTTTGCCAAATCTCTTATGCTAGAAATGGAATTTTATTGTTTAGTTTGTAGTTCTGTGATTATTACTGAATGTCAATAACTTAAAAAAAAACCTCTAAAGTCCATTTTTTGTTCTTTTTTTTTCCCCCTGCATCGTGTAGTAGGTTGGGGAAGAGTAGCAGAGGAGTTTTTAAATTAGGCCAATGACAATCTCACTAACTAAAGTTATTTACCCATCATTATTTTCATAATAGCTAAAATCTACATGACAATTTGCTGTATATAAAATATTTTCAACTATACCATCAAATTTAATATGAGGTACAAGCCATGTGCAAAATGGTCTGTAAAGCATTGAAGTAGCTCATTGTACATAAATATAAAGCACCATTTACTACAGTGAAGTTTGTCAAGAGAGAACATGTTCTTATTTGCTTTTCTAAATACTGATTTGGGAGAAGCCCGTAAGTTGTACACATCAATTTTTGTATTTGTGGTTCTGTTCCATCTCAGTCCTTCCAAACCTTAAAAAAAGATGTCATTCTTGATACCAAGTGTGATTTGAGGATGCATTTAAATTCTCTATGTGTGCCCCAAAGTTTGCAAAATATATAAGGTCTTGATGTGGTCATTTCCTGCCTACTTCAAGGCTCTGTCTTAATATGTCGCCACCTGAGGCTGTGTGGTGAGGGAAGGGCAGCAACCCAAACCAAGCATCAAGAGAGCTTTAGGCAAATGAGCTCTCGCTCACTATGGCATGGCCAATGATAGCTCATGGGAAGATCGCCATGTGCCTGTCATTCCGACCACGTTACCAGGGCACAGTTCGGCATGGCAAGAGGCATACACAAGGTCAGATTAAGAGAGGATCACCTCTTTGTCTAGTGTGTGGAGAAAAGAACCTTCTGCAGACAAAAGCTGCCTCTGCAAAGCCTCAGCAGGACATCGCATCTGAAGGTATTTGCTACTGTCTTGATATTGAAAATCAAATAGCTCTCATTCAGGAACAGAGCCCATCTTCCCTTTTTAAGTCTTCAGTGCTTATTGACAAAAACAAAGTTGAGAATGGTAGAGAGGAATTGTATTGCTGTGGCTTTTATACAGAGGAGGGGCTGGCTGCGCAGACAGGGGTAGTGCCCCTCCCCTCTGGAGAGGGATTGTGGACAGAGCAATAGAACAGACACTGAGAGGAGCAAGGAAAACATCTTTCTCTCTCCCACGTCCTCTTTTCCTGTGGGCACTCAGAAGCTATTAAGTTATGGGGATGTTGCCATGAGTCGGAGCCAAGACAATATATGGTGGCTTCTCCTTCCCCTGCCTGCCCCTATCATCTCACGTCCTGAGCAGGGGTAACTGGATAAAGAACAGGGAAGACAAATGATCTAGAGAGCCACCATGCTTATCAAATCCAGGAGGTGCTATTTCTATAGGATACAATGCCAGTGACACCCCTGAAATCGTGTAACACCCTACTGCCCTGAGTTCCTGATTGACCTTTTCTTGCATCATATAATGTCAGTCCAAATCCTATTGATTATCTTCTTTTACTCCAAAAGCATCCATCATCTATGATAAGGATATTCAGAACTCCCCCCACCCCCCATAGCAATGATAGCTCCTGTCTTCCAAATAAACCAACACACGATAAAAGAGAGACTCTTCATTTCAAACCATTCCACATTTATTTCAGGCTTTATCAGCAATGAGAACTTAATTAGGGAAATTAGATCCCCATAATCCCATCTTGGAATACAAAAGAGCATGAGGATGTTCATAGCACTTTGATGAATTTTGGAATATGTAATGGCTGATTTTGGTGTGCCACATGGAAATATTTTACATTTCCATGCCTGCACATTTTATCCTGTGAACTTTATCTTGTCTGCTAAGTAAGTTGTTCACTTACTTTAAATAACTACTGAATTAAAAAATCTATAAGGTCACCCTGGGTTCAGGTAGTCATTTGCATTGAGGCCACAGAGATGGGCCATGCTAGGATAAACTAGTTATGAACTAAACTCACAGAGGCCCCCCTAGTAAGAAAATGAGTCAGCTTTATTGTCCTTCATCCTGACTGGTCTGATCTTTTTAAGGATGCTTTTAATGCCATTGTTTCAATTATCCAAATGGATTAAAAAATTATAGTCATTTTAACTAGGTGGATCTTTCTCATTTATTATTCTCGTTTCAAGATCCATTTCTGATTTTTAAAACTGATAAAATCCCGTTCAGATTGTGTTGGGGTCAGGCGAACCTGACTCAGGATGCTAGGTCTGATATATAACCAGAGTAGAACCATAGACAACTTACTTAGTATCTCTGAGCCACATTTGCCACAAACCCCACTAATGGGATTGAGGAGATGTAACTGAAGGGGTTGTGTTTTGAGAATAATTGTACCATTCCATAGAATACCTATGCAGCCCCTGGTTCACCGTAGGTGCTCACCAGGGAGTAACTAAACTTGAATCCTACTAATGACTAAAGAAGCAGGAGGAAACCAATGTCTGGTGAGTGCAAAGGACCTGGGGTCAAGTACAATGAATTATTCCATCATTCAGTCATCTTCAGTTCCCTGCAACAATGCACCCAACTTCACTCTTCTGGTTAAAATAATGTCAACCCATTGTAGTTGTTAAATTTTTTTCTTCAAGACTTTCTTTACATAAATATTTACTAAATGTCTACCATGTTCTAGGTGTTCAAGGCAGTTGAAGGTAATAGAGAAAATTTAGACATGGATTAGAAATAGAATATGTCCTAAAGAACTCATATTAAATGGGCTATGTCTGAATAAACATGTCATACTTGGTTATAGCACTTATGTCATTGATGGGGATGACAGAGAAGGGAGTCTCAGTCTCCTCCAGCCACACACCACTAGAGGAGAAGCCAAGGTTTTCTTATTCATTTTGTCATTATCAGCCCCTAGTAGTAAGGTCTATACATGAGAGCTGAATTCACGCAATAAATGAATAAGACTCCACCAGGAAACACCAGGTTTTCCAACAGTGTCGCATTCACACCCACTCAAAAATATCTCATTTGAATCAATTTGAAGAGCTATTTGTTTCCATTCTGTGCTGTAAAGAGGTTCTCTTAACAAATGAAAAGCTTTACAAAGCAAAAACTGCAATGCAACATATGCTAAAATGTGACTCATGGCAAAGATCTCAAAGCCAATAACTGTGAGAGGAAAGCAAGCGAGGCGATTGAGAAAAGTAGTGAGGAAGTACGGAGAGAGGCTCCAGGACTGACTTTTGACAAAAAGCCTTCTGGGCCAGAGGACCCCTTCCAAGAAGCCACGGTCAGACCTACTTCACCTATACTGAAGGAAGCATTCTGAGTTCCACCCAACTCAGAGCAGGAGATGGATATTTTAACAACCTGGTGAAAAATTCTTTCTCACTGCTTCAGTCTCTGATGGCATGGGACATGGTTGCTGGTTATCCCTGTCATCCAGCACCACTGCCAAGACACACAGTTGAATTTGGATTCCTATCCTGGGAGTGCGGCATCCCAATGTGCTTCTGGGTGAGCACTGCAAGAGAGGGGTAACCCCTGGAAGTCATCAAGGTTGTCACCGTGGCCCTTGAACTCCTTACTTCTGAGAACTGTTTCCTCTCTGGATAGGAAAGAAGATATTTCTGCTCAGTGACTTCAATTTCACCCAACATACCTCAAATCCCGAGTTGTCCATCTCTCACTTGGCAAGCCTTATCTAATCTAAGATCTGCTTCCCACTACACTGGGCCTCAGGATGGTCATTGGAGCTCTCCTAAGTTTGGAATGCTCCATGGCGTTGATCATCTGAAACCGGTGAATTCTGCTAGTCATCCCCCTCCCCTGCACCACTATCTTTTCCAAGTGTTTGGCTATTTACCTTGTGCTTTCATAAGCACGATTTCACTTGAGTTTTAATGACATTTTGAGGCATATAGGGAGGGTAGATTATGTGTATTTTATTGCTAAAGAAGCAGTGGTTCAGAGAACTCACTCGATTCACACAACCAGAATCCCATGTCTAACAGGCATGGAGTTGGGACAACTCTGACATAATGTATCTCCATTACATGCCAAGTCAGTCCTTGTCCTCTAGGGACTCTGAGCTGGAAGAATTAACCAACATGGAAAATACAAATCTTGAAGAGAACATTTTCGAATTATCAACACCAGTGACTAAATATTGGTTGGTTTTCCAGCATCTCCCTATAAAAGTTACCCAGGTATTTACTGACCCTTATTTCCAAAAATAACCCCACACAAAGGGATTAGCCAATCATCATGTTGTTCCATACTGTTAATTATGTTCTCCTGGAGAACATTAAGAAACTAAGAGCTAGGATGAAGCATTGAAAAGTTGGGGGCTTGCCCCCACTCTCCTTGGGCCTGTAGGCAGGTTAACGCTCAGCAGATGAAACAGGGCTCCTGGGTGCCCACAGAGCCTTCTAGCTATGTTGACCTTTGCTCTGTGAACTCTGCCCTCTTATTTACAATAGGACATTTCTAAAACAAAACCAACATTTGTGAAAGGTCATCCGCCAAGATGGACAGAGAATATCAGTGAAAATGACAGGAAGAAGATAAACAGACCGGAAAACATATCTCTCAAATATTTACCCAGGCTGGCCATTTGGGGGTAATGGCCTATGGGGCGAATAGCTAAGATGCTGGAGGGCAGAGCCCCTGTTCTCTTTCCCTATCCTCAGACATGAAGGGGACTCATAGAAGCTGACTTGCCTACTGACTGTTCTCTTTATGGTTCTGATTATTTATATATGCTGCTGTCTAGTTTCAATAATTACTAGAAGACCATGCCAGTGAAACATTTTGAGCTTGTGAATTCTAGTAATAATTCAAGGTATCATACTAGGGGTTGCGTGAAGGTCAGGTGGGCAGGGAGAAAAGGGCAGAAAGGAAGCATTGATTTTCTGAACTGGTGGTATTAGATTACTTAGGTTTTTTGTTGTTTTATTTTATTTTATTATTTTATTTTATTATTTATTTTGTTATTTTATTTTATTTTACTTAATTTAATTTAGTTGAATTTGGGGCTGATCATTCCTGCACAAGCAGGAGCAGTGTTTCTGGAAAGAACAGCAGTCAAGCTGTTGAACTACCAAAGCCCACTTGTTCCATGGCCTTGCCTGGGTCTTTTCCAATACAATTTTGTCCTCTTGCAAATATCCTGGCCTTGGGGAGGAGCCCTTCGAAAAGCCATCAAAATGGCCCTGACACTGCAAATCTCACATGCCCAAGCTGGATTATCACTCAATGAATGCATCAGTGACAGTTCCAGAGAGCACAGGAACCAGCAACATTTTAGGTAGGCTGTTTAGAGGAATTGTGCCCAGGACGCATGAGTGCTCAGAGACCCCAGCAGAGGACCTGTGTGCTTACTGAGCCCATCTCAAGCTCCAGTGGAGAGGATGATTTACTCGGATATATTAGGTGAATCTTATGGCAGCATCTATCATGAGAGACAAACTTCCTCTAGATTTACCATAAGGTTCTGGACTTTGTCTTTGAAATCAATATCATAAGATATTAATGTTTCTATATAGGTCAATGCCAAAGATTTGCGGTGTAGCACTACTAAAATTTATTAATTTATAATAGCAGTAAGGATAATTCCTGGAAATTTTCACTCTTGCAAGAACAGCTGAAGGCCCTCCCCTTGTTAAAAAACAGGGCTTATTACAATAGTGATCTCCGTATCCTGGGGGCTAAATCATTTTTCTTGAAATGAAGCAACTCTAACAATTAAATCGTGATAAAAAGTTGCCTATAACATTGGTAAGGATTCTGTCTACTGCACCAAACTTAGAAAATAAATTGTTCTTAATAAGTGAATTTCTTAGGGTTTTGTGAAAGACCTTAATAATATCATCTGTGCTATTTCTCTTTGTTTTATTTTTTAATATCCACTTTCTATGTATTTACACAGTTATCCATAAATGAAAATAGAGGCATAATCTCATGTATCATTTAGACACACACACACCCACATACAGAGTCTTTCCTCATATAGACTTTGCTTTTTTCTGTCCAATTTCTTTCCTACACTAAGTGAACACTGAGGGTGTCTTAGCATTGATTTCTATTTGTATATCTATTACCAATATGATAGGATATGGTAGAGCAGAAGTGTTATCATGAAAGAAGTATAGCAAATAGTTAGGAACATTTGGTTTGGGGTCAAACTAACCTGGTTCAAAGCTTGGTTCTGCAAACTATAGGGGCCATCACTTTAGGTAAATCATTGAATTTTCCCGAGCCTCTGTTTACTCATCACTGAATTTGGTGCCATAATACCTACTGTACAGATGTTTTGACCTGTGCGTATGTTCAAGACTCAGGTGCTCAGGGGCACCTGGGTGGCTCAGTTTGTTAAGCAACTGCCTTGGGCTCAGGTCATGATCCTGGAGACCCGGGATCGAGCCCCACATTCGGGCTCCCTGCTTGGCGGGGAGCCTGCTTCTCCCTCTCTCACTCCCCCTGCTTGTGTTCCCTCTCTGGCTGTGTTTCTCTCTGTCAAATAAATAAGTAAAATTTTTTAAAAATCCTTTTAAAAAAAAGACTCAGGTGCTCAGAGCCACACCTGAATCAAAGTGCTTAGTAATAATGGCTACTGTTATTAGCATTATAATTCTAACCATAATGGATACATTATGTTAATGTTTTCCATTTATAATATCTTACCACTAATAATAATTGCTACCAGGAAGGCAAGATAGCATGATGAAGAGAGGACATGGATATGTGGTTTGAAAACCTGGATTTTTTTTTTTTCCTCGAGGAAATGTTTTGTTTTCCAAACAACGAAAAGGGGATGAAAACAGTGTAATATCTCAGGTTCTCATTCTTGTCCTGCACCTTCACGGTGCTGCAGTGATGATAACTAGTCAAAGAAATAATAGAGGTAAAAGTTCTTTTTGAATTGTAAAATGATCTCCAAATATTGGTTATTATTTTTGGCTGCATGTCATAATCGCTGACATATAAGATATGGTTTAAGATTTACTTTGGATCTTACCCAATGAGTTATCAAATGTGTATATATTATATATATGTATCCAATGGATCTATGCATTTAATGGAGTATTTAAAGATCCTCACTATATGCTACAAGATAATTTTATGGTAATGGTCCCTTAGAACAATGGTATGATAAAATTTCAAGGTGAACCCTTTTGTGGTCCGCAGCAATGAATGATTTCTGTTGACTGAATGAATTCAGAAAAGTCAGGTACATCAACATATACTGCGGGTATTATTTTTAACAGGTACTTTGAGAGAGGCGTTGTGAAATTCTCATCAGGAGGCTTATGGAGTTTGGGCTCTACCTCTTGCCAGCTGATGATCCAAGGCAAAGTAACTTGGTTTCCAAACCTTCCATTCTTCCACTTACCGGAGCGGGGGGTGGTCGAGAAAAGACTAAGTGACCCTTTTTCTAATGCCTCTTGCGGCTCTCAAGTCAGATCCTTTCATAAAGACAGAGGTGAGTATGCTTACATACAAGGAAGGTGTGAAGGGGAATATTTTTACCTATTCATATACATACCCAGCAGTTAGAAGGAAGCCTCTCATTTTGAAAGTGGAATTGGAAAAACAAAAAACAAAACCAAAAAAACTATGTGAAACACTTTTGAAAAACTAAAATTAAGGTTAGATTATGCCAATTTTCTAGGAAAAAAAAATAATAACCCTTTGGCTAACATCACCATGTCCAGATCTGATTCTTAAAATGCAAAGACTCGGCTTTAAATCGTGGTTCTCTTAATTAGGGTCATTGCTACAAATGAAAGCTGATTTGGGTGCTCGTCTAATAAGAAAATGCCAGTTACGGTATATTATCAACCCCGACTTGCCAGGCATTGAATTTCCTGATATGGTCTGCTGGGAACCTTAAATGAAGAAGAGCAATTATAAACCTAAAGTCTGCAGCCATTTGTTGGCATTATCTCAGGATAATTTCCCTGAAACATTCATGATGAAATGCAAAGGTAGATAATTTAAAAATCCATTTAAAATAGCTGTGGTATAATTTAAGCTAAGATCTCTCTATAGTGGACATTACAGCAAGGCCATGAATTTTGAAATGAATCCCTTACAAATGATCTTTTGTTAGATATCATTGCCCTGGGAAGCACTTTAAACAAGTTGAAACCATTTTCTTTGGTAGTATGAGTAAAACAAAAACAGTACTGTTTGGTTTTTGTTTAAACGAAGAGAAGCATAAAAGTTCATCTGAATAGGAGTCTGCCAAAAGCTTGTCACCCAAAAGAGAGAAAAAAATCACAAACAATTTCAAAAGAACATTACTACCTTTTTTTTTTTTCATGGCTTTCATATGGTGCTAAACTTCATGTTCCTTTTAAATTTTATTGATTTGTTTTATTGGGGTCTCATTGACATGACACCTCATGCTCTTTAGTTGACTTGAGGAGCAAATTAAAAGGGGAAGACATGGTTATTTTGTGAACATGAAGGTATAGCATCTGGATAGAGGGAAAACTGATTTGACTTTCACGTCAATTTCCCTCTCTCAAGTAATAATCCTACTACCAAATAAGCCCCATGATAAGTGGAAGCGTAATGAAACAAAAGTGTGCCTTATGATCAAAACATGGCTGAAATATATTCATAAATGCAGGAATTATGGTGCATGTCCAATGGTTTGTTTTCCATTTTTTCTCTATCTCTATCCTTTTCTCTTTAATTTCTCCTCTTACATTCTTAGGCAGGGACTGCATATCAAGATTAAGGTTCAATACTAGCCCAATTTTATTGCTGATGCCTCAACCCAGAAAATATGGCTTTATAATGGAAGCCCTGACACAGGCTTTGCTCTAATAAACTACGAGATGGACCAGTAAACTACAGCAAGAGCCTATTATGAAGAACCATTACTACTCAGGGAACAGAATAAAATTTATCGTCTTCTGAATCCTGCTGGAGATCTCTAGCCTAACACGGGCGACTTTGGACTTGGCTCCATGTTGAAGAGAAGTCAGCCCATGCTTAGCCCAGAGGGAAGCCTGGGCTCCTGAAGGAGAGGACCCTTCCTGTAATATCCCACGTGTGCCACATCAAAGCGGGAAGTGAATCATCTCCAAAGGACACTGACCTTGGGATACAACAGAAGAGGCCTATGGATCATACCTACTATTGGTTCTAAAGAGAACCCCTTGAGAGACGGCTAACATATTGTTTTGCAGCTGTGGTGGTGCCATGGTGTTCTGTGACCTCTTCATCATCCCAGAAGCTACTTGGATTGGTTCCTTTAGAAGTGGTGTTTTTGTCCCTTCTCATTTCTTCAGGTTCCACAATACATCTCACCCAGAGTATTCCAATCACTTAGCAATGGCAACTTGTTGAGAATGATCACTTGATGTCACCCATGGTAGAATGATGAATCGGTGGAATATGCTGCCCTCTAGGCCCACATTGTGACTCTTGAACTTGTTCTTCTTCCAAATATCAGGTATTGGTCAAACATAGAGCCATTGCTGTTTCCAGTATAAGGCTCATCATTTCTGGTGCTGAACTCCCAGGTCTCACATTTCCAAGACGGGCTTTCAGCAAGATTAGAACGAAAACAATTTCAGGTTCAAGGACAGGATGCCTGGGTGGGTGACTATTTCCGTCACTGTGGATCTCCTGCCTTCATCAGACTATAGTGGCTTTGACTCTGATTCATCCTAGGGATTGTGTCTCTTAGTTTTGCCCCATTGAGGATTTAATTTCTCATTTGCTTTCCCAGAATTGGACATCGATCATTTTCTCTGAATTATTTCCTGCCATACGGTTCAGTCTTGGCATCCAAATGCCTACCTTCTCTTGGTTTTACATTTACCTTTTGATTTCTGAACAACCTTGTCCCTGCGCTAACATAGACAAGTCACATCAGCTCCACCGTGGCAAATGGTGACGTTTGGGATGGAGTGGAACTCTGTTTACCAAAGGCTGAGCAAACTGTGTATCTGTATTAAGACTCACAGACAAAAAGTCTACCATCATCATAAAATAAAACTCAGGCGACTGTTTTATGCATACTTGCAAATTATACACCAGAAAAAAACTATATATATACATGAAGGCAACAGTGTGAGTCAATATGTACTGTACAAAGATCTCTTTACGACTTTGTCATCTTTCAGCTTGCTGGTTGTTACAGTAAATAATTAGAGGCAGAGCAATTCCGAGCCATTTTATGTGAATATTGTTAAAGGAAATAAAGGTGAAGACAGACAAACATAAAATCTACTAAGAAACCATGAACAGAAATGGCTAATTATAGAGCTTCTATTAAAATGCATTTTTCCCTTTCTTGAAACAGAAGTCTTGTTTGATAATTAACAGACCTACAGGGCCCATTACATTCTCAGACTCCAAAGGTATTGATCTCTCTGTCTCTTTGCTGCCACATTTGTTCTTTCTGGGTCTTCTTCCCTTGAGAGTTTTGCTGATTTTAGAATTTGGTGACTGGGGGGGGGGGGTTCCCCAGTTGTCTGTGCAATCTCCTTGCTTTATTTTATTTGGGTGATTTTCATAATGCTAAGATTCCATACCAGGGTATGGTTTAAAAAAGACAAAAGCACTCAGATGCAGACTATACCTGGTTAACCCAAACATGTACTCTATCACTAGAGGATATATTTGTCCTTTAAAATAAATGGTTCCTTTTACACCAGGCCCTTTTTGTGTCTTGTCAATTGAAAGACATGGAGAGCAAACAATTTCTACAATGATAAGTCCAATTCATAGCTCGGGAATTCTCAGGCTGTAGTGAATTCGACAGTAAGACATCTCATTCCATTTCCTAAGGAGGTTTGGCCTTGCGATGAGGCTTCCCTACAGCGACATCTTCTTGCCTTCACCTTAGGGATCCAGGAAAGAGCCCAGTGGACTCTGAGGACTTTTCTCTAAGCCATGAATGGTGGGGTAAGGGAGAGGCAGACTTAGCTTTGAAGGCTTCGTAGAAGCAAGTATGTGTCACTCCATCTCAAAAGGAAAGGGGTCTTGTCTAATGACATTCTGAGTGGCCACGGGCTGTTTTATTTAGCTCCTGATGACTTCCAGCATTGCTCCCTGGCAAACAGCTCCCCTGAATACTCTGACCAGTGTGTAAACCATTTCATCTCAGGGAACCTGCACTTATGCAAACCCCAAATCAAGGAATAGATGTGGTGGGAAAAATACAGAACTTATCTTTTTTATTAAAAAACATCAGAGTTTTTTTTTTAAAGGTCTTTTTTTTAAAAGAATTTATTTTTATTATTTATTTGATAGAGAGAAACACAGCCAGAGAGGGAACACAAGCAGGGGGCGTGAGAGAGGGTGAAGCAGGCTTCCCGTCGAGCAGGGAGCCCGATGCGGGGCTCGATCCTGGGTCTCCGGGATCATGACCTGAGCTGAAGGCAGTTGCTTAACCAACTGAGCCACCCAGGCGCCCCAAAAAAGGTCTTATTTTAATGTAGTAATGAAGGACAGTTCCAGACTGAATATAGAATGAAATAATCTTTCGACTTCTGAATTGTAGATTTTTAAAATATGGATCTTGCGCATGGTAGGACCTCGGTAGAGTCCTTCTTCGGGATTTCTTTTTTTTTTTAAACATACTCTGGGAGTGAAAATAAGAAAAGAAAACAGAGAAAGGATCCAGTGTTAAATGTCCCTGCCTCATTCTACTGTCTCAAACCTGCTGGAGTGGAGACTATGGGTTGGAAAATTAAGGAGGAAGACAGACCCTCATTCTTTTATGTGGTGAGATTAACAAAAGAGGTGGTTGGGAAGGAGGAAACAAGTGTCTGTTACAGGAGAACAAGGTCTGATCTATTCTGACAGACTAGCAACGAATAGCATAGCATGTTAATCCTGGCAGAGCCACAGAAACTCCATAATCTAATTGAAGGTAGTCTTGAGTGCCAAAAATTCAAACCAGACCTAAGTTCCCTTGCCCGGCACCCCCTTTGGAGATGTTCTAACTATACTGGTCCATGGAAGGCAGAATGGCCTGCCATGTGGCCTTCTCATGGGCTGCCTGCCTATGTCACAATTGTGACCTTAGCACTAGGGCTGGAGATTTATTCCTGACATCTGACATAAGTCATCAAAATAATCTTGCCCAAGGCTGGAAGGTGACAAATGTGTGTGAGGCTATTGTTCAGGAGCTGGGCTGGTTCCCTGAACCTTTGACCAGCCAGCCTTCTTAGAATGTGATAAGAATGTCCTTATCTCTTTGGCCCTGTCTGTGGTTTCTTTCCTTCCGCCTCTCCCCCTCCCTTTTTTCCCTTCTTCCTTTCTTTTTTTCCCTCCCTCCCTTTTTCCTTCCATTCTTTCCTTCCTTCCTTGCCTCCCTCCCTTCCTTCCTTCCCTTCTCCCTTCCTTCTTCCTTCCTTCCTTCCTTCCTTCCTTCCTTCCTTCCTTCCTTCCTTCCTTCTTTCCTTTCTTCCTTCCTTCCTTCCTTTCTTTTTTTTTCTTTTCCTCAAATCCTGAACAATAATTTGATTCTTTATGTCAGGCAGTATTGTTTTAATTCCTGAGGTTTAGCTGATTCATAACCTCTGCAATCACAAAGCTTGGCATTTTTCTTCCGGAAGCATCTAAGTGAACAGGCAATAATCCATTCACATTATGGGCTCCAGGCACCCCTCCTTTCATCCCGCTCTGTCCCATACGTGCCCTCCTTGCTCTGCTACTCACCCAGCAAGGCCAGCAGCAAGAGGTCGACATCAAAGCACACTCGCAGCCCGCGGCTTGCCTCTAATGCTGGCATTAGAGAGGGAAACGGAGTGTGTGAGAGAGGGGCAAGAGAGTGAGGGAGAAGTACCCAATTGCTTGAATGGCCTCTCAGGCAGAAAGAGCCTGAAGAATAGAACAAAACCTTCAATTCTCCTGCTCTTTGTAATAAGCCTGGGCAGAATGGGCATGTGTGGTGCAGAGCTGAGTTTGAACTGCATTAGCACTCTTTCAGTTTACAAACAAGAGGGCTAATTTAGAAGAAAAATCTCCTATCTGATTATTTCTTTGTGTTCATCCATGTGGAAAAAATGTCTGTTCAGGGAAGGGGGTAGGGTATTGAAGGTGGCTTATTAACTCTTCAGGCTGAATCACGATTGTGAAGGGCAATTGGGAGATGGTTATTCATCCTTAATTTCCAGACTAAAAAATACATTAAGGATTGCTAGTCTTGAGCACTATATAAAAATATTAAATAGATCTTATTGTCACTCTGCCTAAGCAGCTTCTTCACAAATATGTGTAGTATTTGATTAAATGTCTCCTTTCTCTTAATCATGTTTTATGGCAATACAAGAGGATGCAATTAGGGTCATTGATAGACAGAAAGCTCCTGAGAATTTCTTGAAACCTCTGCGGGGGGGGGGGGGTGCGCGGAGGTAGCAAAACCATCACAGGTGCTAATTCCCTGGGTCCTAACTGGCCACAGGTTTTCTAGAGGTCATTAGCTCAAATGCCTTGGGCGAACACAAGGGAGCTTCATGGAAAGAACAGATGATGGTTAAGTTTTTTTAGTGTCCACCAAGGCAAAAGTATCTATTGGGAAGATTTGATCTCTCAATAATGAAGGAGGAGAAGAAGTGTAAGACAAAAAAGATTGATTGCATCGTAGAGGAAGAGTTGTTTTTTTCTCAAGATAACATCTGAGTCTTTCCTAAGTGAAGTGAGGTAGAGCTATATTATGGTAGAACAGCCTTTCTTGCATTTTGAACATAAAATGTGTTCTAGGGAAAGATAAGATGAACCCAGATAGTTGTTTTAGGATGTGCCTGGTCTTTCCCTCTAGATGGTTGTTTGGGTCATTCTCATACTGTCATCTTTTCCCTAAATTCTTAAAAGCTTTTCTGAAGTTGAGTACCCTAGAGTATTATGAATGTGGGTGAAACACTGCACAAAGCCACAGCCTTAGGAAGACATTGGAGGACTTAGCCATTTATAGCTGGAGGTAGTCTCTTGTCTATAGGTAAGAATGAGAACGTGAATAGTGATGCCAGGCTTGGAGAGTATCGCAATCTAGGGGTCGTATCATGGGTCCTCAACAGTTCAGATGTGTTCTTTCTCAAGGCAGGAGGAATGCAAAGGAATTTCACTTCACATGTTGATGGGTAGTAGTTATTTTTCTGGTGCCTTATTCAAACAGCTAGATTAGCCATATAATGTTGAACACAGATTTTGAGAGTAGATATTCTTGTCTTACTCCTGCCCTTAGGAGAATAACACTTAAGTATGGTGTTAGCTAGAAGTTTTTGTAGATGCCCATTATCATGTTGAGGAAGTTTGTTTCTATTCCTACTTTGCTGAATATTTTTAATCAGAAAGGCATTCTGCTAAATGCTATTTTTACATGGATTGAAATGATCCTACAGTTGATCATTTTTGGTTAGTTAATACAGAGGATTGTATTGATTGATCTTATATTGTAAAGCTGGCCTTGCTTTCCTTTAATAAACCCCACTTAGTCATGATATGTTATCATTTGTACACATTGTTGGGTTTAATCTGCTAAAATGTCTAGAATTTTTACTTCTTTATCCAAGAAGTCTAGTTTTATTCTTTTTCTTGCAATTTATTTGTCACAATCTGATCTGTAGGTAATGCTGGCCTCCTAAAATACATTGGAAAATACTATTTTCTCTTCAGTGTTCTAGAAGAGCTTATGAATAATTGATATTATCTCTTCCGTGGATGTTTGGTGAGAGGAAGCCCTGCTTTGGACTCTGTACTGGGTAGGGAACTTGCTTGAGATTTTCTCTCTCCCTTCCCTCTCCCCCTGCCCCTCCCTCTCCCTGCTTATTCTCTCTCTCAAAATTTAATTCCAGTGTAGGTAACATATAGTTTTATGTTAGTTTCAGGTACACAATATAGCGATATAACGAGTCCGTATATTATTAAAGTGCTCATCAAAGTAAGTGTACTCTGAATCCTCTTTAACTATTTCCCCCATGCACCTCCCTTCTGATAACCATCTGTTTGTTCTCTATAGTTGAGTCCATTATTTCGTTTCACTCTCTCTCTCTCTCCCTCTCTCTGATTCTCTTTCTCTCTCTCTCTTTTTCCTCTGTTGGTTTGTTTTGTTTCTTAAAGTCCACATGAGTGAAATCATATGGTATTTGTCTTTCTCTGACTTACTTATTTTGCTTAGCATTATATGTTACAACATCAACCATGTTGCAAATGACAAGATTTTATTCTTTTTTATGACTGAATATTTCATTGTGTATGTATATCTACACATATATATGTATATTTTTTTCATTCATCTATTGTTGGACACCGGGTTGCTTCCATAATTTGACTATTGTAAATAATCCTGCACCAAACACAGGAATGCTTGTATCCCTTTGAATTAGTGTTTTCATACCCTTTGGGTAAATACCCAGTAGGGTGTTTACAGGATCTTAAGGTAGTTCTATTTTCTGTTTTTTGAGGAACATCTGTCTTGTCTTCTACAGTGGTTGTACCAGTTTTCATTCCCACCAATGGTATGCCAGGTGCCTTTTTTAGATCCCTGTCAACACTTGTTGTTTCTTGAGTTTTTGATTTTAGCCATTCTAAAGTGATATCTTATTGTGGTTTTGATTTGTATTTCCCTGATGATAATGATGTTGAGCATCTTTTCATGTGTCTTGTCTTTCAAGGAATTGACCAATTCCATTTATGATGTTGAATTTATTGACATTATGTTGTTTGTAATATTTCCATATTATCCTTATAATATCTGTAGAATCTGAAATTATGTCACCCCTCAAGTTGCTGGTGTTATAATTTGTGTCTTCTCTCTTTTTCTTTACTGATAAGACTAGATAGAGGTTTTTTGATTTTATAGCTCTTTTCAAATAACCCGCTTTGGTTTCATTGATTTTCTCCTGTTTTATATTATATATTTCATTGATTTCTACTCTGATTTTTATTATTTTCTTTCTTTTTCCTACAATTGTAATTTTCTCTTATTTCCTACTTTTTTTTAAAGGTGGAAACTGAGATAATGAATTTGATACATTTCTTCTTATGGTAATGTAAGATGTTAATTGCTATAAATTATTGCTTTAGAAGCATCTAACATTTTGGTATGCTGGGTTTAATTTTAATCCAATTCAAAATACTTCCCACTTTTCCTTTTGAGGGGTTATTTTTATGTATGTTATGTATGTAAATAAATCTTTGGGGATTATGCAAATATCTTTTTGTTAGTGATTTTTATTTATTTCCTTCATTGTCAGAGAATTTATATGATTTGATCTCTAAAATTTCATCCACACTTGTATTTATATATTTTCCTTTTTCATGGCCCAGAATACAGAATATCTTGGTAAACATAATGTGTGTCCTTGAAATAAATATTGTTGGATAGGGTTTTTGTTAAGTGTCAGATCAAGTGTTTTGACAGTGTTGTTCATCTATATTCTTATTGTTTTTCTAATTGTTTTATCACTTATTAAGGAAAGTTGAATAAATCTCCAGCAATCACTGGGGTTTTGAATATTTCTCCTTGCAGTTCTGTCAGTTTTTGATACTTGTATTTTGAAGCTCTGTTACTGGACACATAAACTTTTAGGATTTTTATTTCTGTTTAGGAATTAACCCATTTATAGCCAGGAAATGTCTCTCTCTATCTGTAGTAATATTTTTTTTAATGAAGTCTACATTATCTAATAAGAAAATAGCCATTCCTGCTTCCTTTAGACTACTTTCAGCAGAGTGTATCTTTCCTAATTCTTCTTCTTTTAGTCTTCTTTGTGCCTTTATATTTTATTTCCTGTTGGATCTTGCTGTTTTATCTAAAAATGATAATTTCTAGTTTTTCATTGGCTCTTAGGCTATTTATACTGAGCAGTTATCGGTCTGATTAGATTTACATATACCAGATTTTTATATTTTTTTAAATGTTGCATTTCTTTTGCTTATTTGTTTCTGTTCCCTGTTTTCTACATTCTTTGGGATTAATTTTTTAAATTTTAAATTTTTATTTTTGGGGGATTAATTTTATTTATGATTTTCTCCATCATCAGTTTATTAGCTATTATGTTTTGAATTGCTTCTTAGTGGTTGCTTTAGGGTTTATCATAGTCTACCTTTAAATAATATCATACCAGTTAATATGTATCACAGTAACCTCACTATATTATACTCCCCCTTGCTCTTTGTTTTTCTGTTATTGTATATTTTGCTTCTACATATTACAGCCTCTGAGCATTATTTTTTAAACCATTATCTTCTTTCTATGCATAAGATTTAATAGTAAATTCAAGAATTTTATTGAAAAAGAAAAAAATATCTTATATTTCCCCATATATTTGTTATTTCTGGTACTTTTCATTAGTTTCTGTAGGTTTATATTTTGCTATGATATCATTTTCTTCTTCGCAAATAACTTTTAACATTTGTTGTAGCAGAAGTCTGCTGTTGCTGATTTTGCAGCTTTTGTGTGTCTGAAAACATCATTTATTTTGCTTTCATTTATGAAAAATATTTTTACTGGCTATTTGCCCTTCAACACTGAAAGATATTTCTTCACTGTGTTCTGGCTTGCATTGTTTTTGACAAATCTTTGTTTCTCTGTAAGTAACATGTCTTTTAGCTTCTAGCCTTTCTTAATATTTTTTAAAATTTTTTCATAAAAAAATTTGACCATATGTATTAAGGTATGATTTTTGTCTTATTTTTTGTGCCTGCATTTCTTTGAACTTGGATCTGTGGGTTTATCATTTTCATCAAATTTGGAAAATTTTCAGCCATCATTTCTTTAAATGATTTTTCTGTCCCATCTTTCTCCCATTCTCTCAGGGATTGCAATTACATGTATATTGAATCAAAACTGTTTAAAATTTTCCTCTACCTCAGTGAAATTGTGCACTGTATTCAGCCTTTTTAATTTTGTGTTTCATCTTGGATTATTTTATGATTTCAAGTTCACTTATCTTTTCTCTTTTGGTATCTAATCTGTTAGCTGAATCCATTGTACTTTTTGTCTTTATACAGTGTTTTTCATCTGTAGAAGTCCAAACATTGTTTATTTTTTCATATTTCTGTGTCTGTTTTTAGCATGATCATTTATTCCTTTAACTTCTTGAATATAGATATTCATTATATAGTTACAATAACTTTACATATATAAATATATATAAAATTATAATAACTTTTTAATCTATCCTTGCTTACTGATTCTATAGTTTCTGCTATTTCTGGGTCTATTTTTATTGACTTATTTTTCTCTTCATATGGGCCATATATTCCTGCTTCTTTGTTACCTGCTAATTTTTCTGAATGTCAGATTCGGTGAATTTTCCTTTTTCAGTTCTAGATATTTTTGGGTTTCTATTAATATCTTTGAATTTTGTAGGGCAAACAACTTATTTAACTTACTTAGGACTGTCTCAGTTTTTAAATTAAACATTCTACATCCCAGAAACCATCCTATTTAGGGCAAACTGGGGTCATTAGTGAGGCCACTGTAGGAAAAAAAACTAGAAAAACTTTGATGTTTTAGTGGCTTGCTTTTAGGATTTCTTAGGTGAGTACAGAGTACCATTATTGTAGGGCCAGCTTTCCCCACTACTGAGGAAGTTCCCTTTGGATTATAAAGTTTTCCATACTGGCAGTGAGGGGAAGAATTGTGTAAGGTCCAGGGGTTGTTCCTTTTGTTAATTTCAGGTGGTTCTTTTCCTTGTTTTGTTTTTGTTGTTGTTGTTTGTTTGTTTTTTGTTTTTTGTTTTTTGTTTTTTGTTTTTTGTTTTTTGTTTTTTGTTTTTTGTTTTTTGTTTTTTGTTTTTTGTTTTTTGTTTTTTGTTTTTTGTTTTCCTGAGCACACGTGTGCTCAGAAGTACCTTGTTGAAGGCTTGATCGAGGGTGACCCTTTATTGATCTCTGGAGCTCTTTCTATGCAGCTCTTCCTTTCCTGGTACTCTGCTCTGTGAACTCTTGCTCCCTTGGTTTCCCTAGAATTCTGGTGTCATCTGCTTATCTCAGGAAGACAATTAGGCTCTAACTGGGCTCACTTTCTCTGAATTGCAGCCTGGAAAGTTTTTCTCTAGGTTATAAACTGGAGAAATCATATGACTCACTTCATTTGTTTCTTCTCTCTCAGAGATCACTGCCTAGCCATGGCGCTTTGGGGGAAAAAAAAATAATGTTAGTATCAGAATACCTGGGTTGAAATCTCATCTGGGCCCTTAACTAATGCACTAAGATCCTGAACTTCTGATTCCTCATCTTTAGAATGAAGATAGTAAGAAAGCCTGAGGAAGACTCTGTATTTTTAAATTCTTCATCAAGTGTAAAGCTCTATGCGAATATAGATTGGTTCATTGATTATTTGGAGTCTTTCAATAAAATTACAGAAACCTTTTATTCCCATGTGAAAGGAAACATACTGGTATACGGCTTTAGCTTCACCATTTGCAAGATATTTATTTTGTCAGAAATTTCATTTGACCACTGTAGTAATCTATGGTGTAGTCCATGATGCCAAAGGTGGTATGTTTAGGAGTTTAAATGATTTTTTCATGATTACACAGTTGGTATTTGGCAGTAATAGAATTCTCCACTGTAATATATAAGCTTACTTAATACTTTACAGTAATGACAGAACAATTATATAAGGAGAAAATTTAGACATCTAATGACTAATCTAATACATCTAATAACATCTAATGATATTCTTTTCCACATACATCTGTAGTGATAATTCTGTAGATGTGTAAATAATGAGGAAATCCAAAGGGTTGTGTTTTATTGTAGCTTCCAAATCTGTAAATGACCCAGCGGTGCAAGTGAGACTTAATATGTGTATATTTTGTGATTCTTTGAGTTATTGTATTTTTCAAATGATCATTTTAGGTAGACATAACAACTGCCTATTCAGAAGCCATTCCCACCTTTCCTTCATGGCAGATATATGTCTCTATTATATAGATATAGATGTTTCTTTTCTATATTTCTTTATACATATGCATTATACATAAATAAATATATTTATATTTCTTTTTATATTTCTTTATTTTCCATTCCCCCAACTCAGTTATAGATCCTGATTAGAATAAATCAATAATGACTACATATTTATAAAATTAATCTCTGTTGAGGCATGTAGCTATAAATCAATTTTTCCCCCATTGATGTAAGCATTTTACTGTGTGCTTATATTAAAATGCTTCAATCTATTTACTTGTAAATGTTAATATGGTTTTTATTATGATTTTAACATTATTGTCTTAATAGTTATATATCAATGGTTATTATTATTATTGTTGCTGTTATGACACAAATGCCATGAACATTCTTACACATGTCCTCTGGAATTTCCTTTCTTTCTTTCTTTCTTCCTTTCTTTCTTTCTCTCTCTCTTTCTTTCTTTCTTTTTTTATTTCTTTAAATAAATAAGAATTTATTCTTATTGGTTTATTTATTCTTATTGGTTGGCTGGTTTATCCTCTCTGCCATATTTTCTCTTTAATGTTTTTCTATTTTTGAATAAGAGTTTGTCCTGTTCATGTAAAATATCTATAAAAATGATTTGTTTTAATCAGAATCAAACCTATAAATACAGGGAACAAACTGATGACTCTTGGGGGTGAAGTGGGGGGGATGGGCAAAATGTTTAAGGGGAATGGGACATACAGGC
This sequence comes from Spilogale gracilis, assembly GCA_004023965.1. Lineage (NCBI taxonomy): Eukaryota > Metazoa > Chordata > Mammalia > Carnivora > Mephitidae > Spilogale > Spilogale gracilis. The sequence goes on along the minus strand of PITA01011552.1, from coordinate 41,419 downwards.
CTCCAGTTATGGAATGAATAAGTCATGGGAATAAAAGGCACAGCATAAGGAATATAATTAATAATATTGTAGTAGTGATGTATTGGGACAGATGGTATCTACACTTGTGATGAACATAACGTAATGCAGAAATTTGTTGAATCACTATGTTGTACACCTGATACTAATAAAATATTGTATGTCAACTACCCTCAAATCAACCGATTTTTTTTTTTTTAGATAGAGAGAGAGAAAGAGCATGAGTGGGGTGGGGGAGGAGCAGAGCAGCGAGTGGGAGAGAGAGAGAATCTTAAGCAGGCTCCATACTCAGCACAGAGCCCAGGTGGGATTCAATCTCAGAAACCTAAGATCATGACCTGAGCCAAAGTTCGAAGTCAGATATTTAACCAACTGAGCCATCCAGGTGCCCCCAAAGACTTGATTTGTTTTAAATATTTGTATGTTTTCTTCCTAATAGGAATTGGACTTTCATGAACATTTGACAGTTTCAGCACTTAACTGACACTTAAAAATGCTGTTTCCTTCCTTATTTTTTTTAATTGAGATATAATTGACATATAACATTATAATTTCCAGGTGTACAACATAAAGATTTGGTACTTGCATATGTTGTGGAATGACCAAAATAAGTCTAGTTAACACCCATCTCCATCCATAATTACAAAATTTCTTTTTCTTGTGATGAGGACCTTTAAGATCTACTCTTTTAGTGGCAAATATGCAATATAGTATTATTAACTATAGTTGCCATGCTGCACATTATATCCCCATGACTTATTTTATAACTGGAATTTTGTACATTTTGGACCCCTTCACCCATTTTGCCTATTCCCTACACTTTGCCTCTGATAACCATGTTTGTTCTTTGAGCTCATTTAAACAAAACAAAATAAAAATTTTATTTATTTATTTTTAGAGGGGTATTGAGAGTGAGAGAGCAGTGGGAGGGGCAGAGGAAGAAGGAGAGAAAGAATCTCAAGCAGACTCCATGCTGAGCATGGAGCCCATGTTTTGTTTTGCTTTAGATTACACATATAAGTGGAATCATGCAATACTGGTCTGACTTATTTCACCTAGCGTAATGCCCTCCATGTTCTCACAAATGGCACTGTTTTTTGTGGCAGCATAGTATTCCATTGTATACATATGCCACATGTTCTGCATCCAATCATCCACTGAGGAACACTTAGGTTGTTTCTGTATCTTGGTTATTGTAAATTAAGCTGCAACGAACATGAGGGTGCAGTTGTTGTTTCTCACTATTTCTATTTAAGAAAGTGCTGGAGAGGTCATCTAAGGCAGAAAAAACAAAACAAAAGAAAACAAAACACCAAAACCAGATATTTGCATTGACCATTTAAATTTTATCTTTATATATGTCAGTTATTTTACAAATAACTTATAGATTCAAGTAAAAAAAAAAGGTTGTGAAAAACAAGGGTATTGGAAATTTTAGTAAGAATTTAAATATGGTGAACTGAAAATATTATTCCAGATTTTCCTGGTTTTGAAAATATATCAATAAAGGTAAATATGCCTCAAAGAAGAAATGTTTTCAAACACAACTCACTATTCATCCCTGAAAATACTCATCCAGCTTGAAAATATTGATTTATTTAGTATTACTTCAGTTTCTTCTTGTATGTGCATTCATAAAATCAATGCTTTTGAAAAATTGGAAGACTCATCATTTTGTTAAAGAGGATTGCCTATCTTCTTTGCCCCATAATTGTAAAACATTTTCTGTTTTCAGAATTATAAACACCAATTAAGATAATGAACTTAATAAGCTTTAAAATATTTTTATATCATTTATTTACTTCTAATCATCTCTACACCTGCCTGCAGCATGTCTCCATGTGAAAGCTATATTTTGTAGGCAAAAGCTAGAGATATTTGCTACAAGGATCACTGGCAAAAATGGGAGTGTCAAACAGCACATATTTGAGAAGGAAGCAGAGAGAAGGCGTAATAATAAAAGAAGGTATCTCACAGATTTTCTTTCTAATTTGTATTTTCAACGTTTTATAACAAGTCCAGCATGCTTCATAAAAAAGATGAAATTGTTTAAATTTTGAACTTATTTTCTGACCAAGATAGAGCTAATTGTAGTCCTATGGAAATTAATATTTATCATTCTTTCATTGTGTCCATTTAGGTACTTAGTTGGTCATTTCAATTATTACTTAAGATTTGACTTCCCATAAGTCAATAAACTTTGTAAAGAAGGAATACTATCTCAGCCTGTTTTCATTTAAAGTTATTTTGAGGCAAAGGTCATTCATTAAAGGAGAAGTTATGACAAGGGATGATGGTGAAAGGAAATTATAAAAACATGACAGAGCTGAGCCTCTACTTTTTCAGCTATCACTGCAATAGTGCTATGTAACAAACAGTCCCAACTATATGGCTTAAAACAAACTCTTATTTCTCACTCACAACTTACTGGGCAACTGTAACTGTGCTAGGTAAGTCTGGGCTCCAGACAACCAGAAAATTCAGGTATTTTCCCCTCATGGGTCTCCTTCCCAGGTCTCAAGGTGATCACTACAGCATAAGTGTTCAAGGAGTTAACATAAACATGTCTGCGGCTTCTGCTATCATATGTGCTAATATTTCTTTGGCCAGAGTGATTCCCAAAGGCCACTATCAGAGAGGTGGGAAAGTAGATCTCATCCAAAGTGGGAGGACACTGAAAGCTACTTGGCAAAGCATGTGACTATATTTTTTATTATTGTTCCCAGTATTGGGACACATAGTCCAATATACCAGGGCTTTCATGGAGGGTAATGTGTGATTTGAGGCTATTCTGAGATCCTTTGTGAAGGATTTTGTAGCCTTAATTTGATAGCATTACCTATTTTATTTAACCTATACTTTTCCCTCTTCATTAGCCCCTTGACAAGTAGGATCATTGAGACTCTGGGTAGTGACACGATCCCATTTCTCACCTATTTTTCTAAAACTCCAAGGAATCCAAAATGGCCATGTGACAATATCAGCTTTCAATTTAGAGAAACGATTATTTGCTATCATGATGGAAGCATCTCACTTTTAGATTTAAAACTCTTAGATTTTCAGAGCTAGAGTCTTTTATCAGAAGAGCCAACATTTTTAGTGTGAGTCATGTGTTATAATTGTGCATGGTGGAATCTTTGCTCTCATGTTCTTTTATTTTGAGTATAAGGAAATCATTCCTATATATTGATTTTTTACTTGAATCATATGCTATATCATTAGGGCAATTCATTCATTCATTCATGCGTTCATTCATTTTGGATTCCTCTTGGCTTTATAGCTAAGTATCAATAAAGCATTCTGATAATTTAATAGATAACTGCTTATGGATGATAAGTACATGATTTGACCATTAAATGCCATTTCAATTTTAACTGGTGGCTGCAATGAGAGTGAGAATATTTTTAACATGGCTAAAAAATGCTTAGTTTCCTTCAATAATGTCCTTAACATTTCCAAATTAGGTGATTCACTGGAATCTGTTTGGGGCCCAGCCCAGATATTTGTTGTGTGGATTTATGTCACTTAATTTCTCAATGGAATTCTATTCCCTTATTTGCAAAATGTAACCAAAGAATTCTGGTTGGTTTTTGTAGATCACATACACACATTCATCTGCTAAAATCCAATTAAAAGTCTAGAAAGAAGTTTGCTAAAAAGTAAAACAGAATGGAAGAGAAGAGATCAACTGTGAAATCAAGAAAAAAATTTTTTTAAAGATTTTATTTATTTGACAGAGAGAAACACAGCCAGAGAGGGAACACAAGCAGGGGGAGTGAGAGAGGGAGAAGCAGGCTTCCCACTGAGCAGGGAGCCCAATGCAGGGCTTGATCCCAGGTCTCTGGGATCATGACCTGAGTCAAAGGCAGTTGCTTAACCAACTGAGCCACGTAGGCACCCCGAAATTTTGTTGTTGTTTTTTTTTCCTTTTTTTTTATTGTTACTAAATTTTTTTCCCCAGTGTTCCAAGATTCATTCCCCACTCCCCACATCCAGTGCTCCATGCTTTAGGTGTCCCCAGTACCCACCACCAGGCTCTCCCATCCCTCCACCCCCCTCCCTCCAAGTCCCTCAGTTTGTTTCTGTGTCCAAAGTCTCTGTTGTTTTGTTTCCCTCCCTAGATTACCCTAGCTCCCATTTACTTTCCTTCTCCCACTGTCCTCCAGTTTACCCCTCATGCACTGCAAGTAAGTGAAACCATGCGATACTTGACTTTCTCTTCTTGGCTTATTTCACTCAGCATAGTCTCTTCCAGTCCAGTCCACGTTGCTACAAAAGTTGGATATTCGTCCTTTCTGATGGAGGCATACAATTTTGTTGTTTTTAATGAAAATTTTTAACAAAATTTTATTTTAGGAGTCCTACATGGTGTTTTTATATACATATTTTATATACATATATAAGAGTTAAATAATTACTACAGTCAAACTAATTAATATAACCATTTCCTCACATAGTCACAATTTTCTGTTTTTTTTTTAATTTTTCTTTTTTCTGTGATGAGACCACCTAAAATCTATACTCTTAGAAACTTAAGATGAAAAAAGGAGTCAATAAGCAGATGCAGTTCCATAAAATTTGTGAAAAATGAAAGCCAAATAGTTTTTTAATCAAAGTAAACCCTTTGAGGTATAGAAGTCTAGAAAGTCTCATGAACTAAAGGACCCCAAAATTGTAAAGGACGAGATATATGAGTAAGTGAGAAACAAGAGGAATCATTGAAAGACTATTGAGGAGTAGCTGTCTCTGTGACCACCTCTCCCAGCTTCTGATCTTCCTACTTGACCAAGGTATATGGACAAAAATATCAACCCGTGCCCATAGTGTTCCAGCCTGCTTGTGATCTTCCCTTTCATACAAATTTTGAACTTACTTACACAGCCCCAACAGTTGTGTAAGCCAGTTCCTTGGATGAATCTCTTTATATGTGCATATATGGATAACTATGTCTCTATCTATCTATATTCCTATCTTTCTATCTCCTATTGGCTCTGCTTCTCTGGTTGAACTATGACTTATACAGATCATCAATATATTCCTAACTGAGCTTTCAGAATCCAATTAGAATAAGTGTTACTGCCACTTGGGTGAAGTATTGGGTTTCCCTAGCATGCATTCATGCATTTATTCATTCATTCATTCATTCATTTTCCCCAAAACTAAGAGTGTGGAAGGGTAGGAGATGTTCAAGATGTCCAGCCAGCTGCCATTTCTCATCCTAACCTGGCCTGTCACCACGGCTCCTTGGCTCATATGGGTTTACTCTTCTTGTCTGTATCAGCCAGGAAAATAGGAGCATAAATATTTAACCTTCAGAAAAGGGACTCGTTTACTGGAACTCTGAATGTACAAGGGTTATAAATCTTTCTGAGGTATTTCAATATGCATAAGGGAATGAAACCACATGAATGACGGGGCTAACTTTAACCTTTGATTGTTTAAAAGCATGATTTTTCCCTCCTCTCTCTTAAAAAAGGGGCCCTCTGAACATACACTCTATTGTCAGACATATATGATGAAATTTATCTTTTAAAGTGGCCCTTGTTTCTTTTCTTTCCCCCTGTACACTGAAATGTATATCAAGTCTGTCAAGAAGCTGAAAGGAAATTATATTTTACTGTTGCCTATAGCTTTTGTAATGCTGGGAGAGAATCATTTTACTTTGCTCACAATAGATTGGACGGCAAATCCTTATTCTTTGGCTGTCTGTCAATGAGAAGAGGGCAGAGGGCGGTCTTCATGACAAAGACAGACAACAGAAGCCTGTAGACCAATGTTCATTGTGCTACTTATATGTTCTTTTGGAGGGCTTATATTTAATTAAATGAATCTGTTAATCAGCAAAGAGGAACAGAATTTCTTCTCTACATACAATGCCATCTTAGATGCTAAGACAACATTTAAACTAAGTAGATGTAGAGATTGTGCAAAAATGCTTATAAGATTCAAACCTGGGAGTGAACAATAGAGCTGAGGCGGCAGAGTGGATTCAGAGACCGGAGAGTCTCTTCTGTGTACTGGCTTTGCGTGATATTTTATTTAACCATTATGATCTTGTTACCATCCTTATTCCACACAGGAGAATACTGAAATGCAAAGAGTTTAGAATTCCCCAAAGTCACTCATTTGGGAAGTGAAAAGGACGTTATGAGGCCAGACGTATGTTCTTTCCACCTCTTGCCTTTCATTTGGATTTATTTCCATAGACCTTTACTGAACACCGAGTATAGATTAGTCAGTATGCCTGACCTCAGGATATTTAGAGTGTTTTCATTAAAAGAGCTATTATTATTATTTTATCAAATACCTAATTTATCATACAGGCATATTTCATTTTATTGTCCTTTGCTTTACTCTATTTGGCACACATCGTATTATTTTTTTTTAATATTTTTTTAAGATTTATTTATTTATTTGAGAAAATGAGAGAGAGAGCATGAGCGGGAGATGCAGAGGGGGGAAGAATCTCAAGTCAACTTTGTACTGAGCACAAAGCCCGATGCGGGTGGGGCTCAATCTCATGACCCTGGGACCATGACCTGAGCCAAAACCTAGAGTCAGATGCTTAACTAACTGTGCAACCCAGACACCCGAGCATCGTGTTGTTTTTTTTTTTTAAAGATCGAAGGCCTGTAGCAACCTATGTATGGAACAAATCTATCAGTAGCGCTTTGCTATTAACATTACTTGCTTGATGTCTCTGTGCCACATTTTGATAATTCTCACAATATTTTAAAACTTTTCATTATTATATTTGTTATGGTGATCTGTGATCAGTGATCTTTGATGTTTTTCTTGTAATTGTTTTGGGGTGCCATTCATTGCTCCCACATAATGGCAAACTGAAGTGATAAAGGAGTGTGTGCTTTCACTGCTTCACAAGCTGGGTGTCCTCGATCTCTCTCCCTCTCCTCAGGCCTCCCCACTCCCTGACACATCACAGTATTGAAATTAGACCAATTGATAACCCTACAATGGCTTCTAAATCTTCAAGTGAAAGGAAGAGCCATGTGTCTTTCACTTTAAATCACTTTAAAAGCTAGAAATGATTGAGTTGAGCGAGGAAAGCTGTCCAAAGCTAAGATAAGCTGAGACCTAGGCCTCTGGTAACAAAAACCAAGCTGTGAACGCAAAGGAAATGTTCTTGAAGGAAATGAAAAGTGCTACTCCAGTGAACGCATGAATGATCAGAAAGCAAACAGCCTTATTGCTGATACGGAGAATGTTTCAGAGGTGTGGATAGAAGATCACACCAGCCACAACATTCCCTTAAGCCAAAGCCTAGTCCAGAGCCAGGCTCTAACTCTCTTAATTTCTTTGAAGGCTGAGGGATGCGGGGAGGCTGCAGAAGGGAAGTTTGAAGCTAGCACAGGTGGGTTCATGAGGTTTAAGTGAAGAGGCCATCTCCATAACATTAATGCACAAGGTGAAGCAGCAGGTGCTGATGGAGAAGCCGTACGGCGACATGGAGGCAAGCCCCTCCGCCAGAGAAAAACATCACGACTTAGAGAAAGCTCAGAAAGTGGCTGGCAGATTTTAGCAATAAAATATTTTTTAGAAGATTTGATTTATTTATTTGAGAGTGACAGACAGAGAGAGAAAGAGAGAGAGAAAGCGCATGAGCAAGGGGAGAGGCAGAGGGAGAAGCAGACTCCCCACTGAGTGCGGAACCTGATGTAGGGACTCGATTCTAGGACCCTGGGTTCATGAGCTGAGGCAAAGGCAGATGCTTAACTACTGAGCTACCCAAGTGCTCCAGCAATAAAGTATTTTCAATTAAGGTAGGAACATTGTGTTTTAGGCCTAATGCTATCGTATGCTTAATAGACTACAGTATAGTATGACCGTAACTTTCATATGCACTGGGAGGCAAAACACTTGCTTGCCTTGTTTTTTTTAATTTATTGTGACATTCAGCATTCACTTTATTACTGTGGTCTGGAAGCGAACGTGCAGCATCTCCAAGTTTCCCTTGGATTATATTTATTGATGGCTAGAGCTAACTTCATATTAAATCTGTACAAGCCCTGATTTGAAAGACAGCTTCCATAGGGGAAATACATTTATTTGTTGTTAAAATTTTAGGTTTTGACTTATTCTTCTTCACCTCCCCTTTCCTGGATCATTTCCCATCAGAATGAATAGTGCTCTTTGCACCCTGATGCTCAAAACAACACTCCAGGCGACATCCCTGAGTCCTCCCTTTCCTGTACCCCCAAACACGATGCATTCGCAGATTTTATCTGCACTGACTGTACCTGTCAGCCTCTTGCCACTTCCTCTTTGCTTCTTCTGCCTTCTTACTCCCAGATTCTTTGGTGATACACTCACTACCTCCACTTTTGCCCTAACCCATCCATTTTCCTCATAGAACCTATGAGAATATTTTCCCAGACATAAATGATCCCCTGTTCTGAGCTCTTCTGAGTTTCTCATTTTTCCATGGGCACCAGGCCTGTGTGGTCTGGCTCTTTCTGATCTCTGCCTGCACCCTGTGTCCCTTGCTCCTTGCCCCTTGTCCAAGCAGCTCTATCTGTGCTGCTCCTTCCTGTTCTGGGAGCATGCCAGAGCCTTTCCTGTACCTGGGCCTTCACACCTAATGTTCCTTCTGCTGGGAATGCCCTTCCCTCCTCAGCTTTGCTAAATGACTGGCTTCTTTTTAATCTGCAAGTCCTCATCCAAATGGCCACCTTCTCAAGGAGACCTGCATCTCCTGGTTACTGACCACTCCCTAGGCCCCAGCTTGTCTTAGCAACACTAATGACATCTGTAATTGACTTGATTCCTTGGTTACCATGAAAAGCCCCAGTCTATTTGTTTTCTGCTACAGTTCCAGCAGGCAGAATAGTGCTTGGAGCTATAGAATAAATATCTACTAAATGGATAGAGTAGGGCACGAGTAGGTTTCTCTGAATGTTGAAATTGAGGAGAATAAAGAATCCATGAACTCACAGGAAACTGAACTTATTTTTTGCTAGTTACTCCTGTTTGATTCAGCGTGCAGGCTTTGGACCAGCAGGGTTAAGATTGGCTTCTCCTCAAACAGAAAACATGACAATCTTTGCAGTGTTTCATCTCGAAGCCAGCGTGTGTCCTTAGGCCCCTGAGGTTGGTGCTTGGTGCCTGGTCTGCATTGGGCGAGGAAGAGAGCCTGGACAAGTGCATGGAGGACAGTATTCCTTTATGGGAACAGAATAATTAAGGGGGTGAACACAGCAACCAGGCTGCCAGGGGGAAAATAAGTGTTATTTGGAAGATTTAGTGAGTTTATATTTGTGACCTCATATTGCCTGCTGTGAAATACCTGCTACATGAATGGCAAAAACATAAAAATAAAAAGAAATAAAAATACTCCCTTCTTTGCAGAAGCCGAAAAATTTTTAATTGCACATCGTGCCTTGGTTTTAAGCTTTATCAAAAACCCTCTTGGCTAAATTCTTGCTCACTTTTCTTGCTTAGTCTCTGGAATGTCTCTGGCCCCTGGGTCTCAGCTCTGGTCTGCAGATGGTCCTCTCCATTTTCCCCTTTTGTTTTCTTTCCCTCTTTTTAAAAATTTATCTGCCAGCCTAATAAAGTGTCTATCTCTTCACAGCAGAATCTGAAATTATATGTCCCATTTCTTCAATACATGGCACAGTGCTTCACTCACGATGGATGTGTAGTGGATACACAAATAAATAATGGTTCAATCTATTGAAGCTCAATCAGACCCCTGGGCTCTGAGCCCACTGGCTATCTAGACCTCACTTCCTTAAGTGCCTTTTCATCTTTTAAGACTTTCCTTAGCGCTTCTGGCCTCTCTGTTCCATCTCAGCACTGCTTCAACTGAATACGGGTTATGTGTGTGTGTGTGTGTGTGTGTGTGTGTGTGTGTGTGTGTATGAAGGGTAAGGGAGACGCAGAGGGAGAGAGAGGATCTTAAGCAGGCACCACACCCAGCACAGCATTAGAGCCCCAGATGGGACTCTATCCCAGGACCCTGAGATCCACGACTTGAGCTGAAGTCAACAGTCAGTCACTTAACCAACTGAGCCACCCAGGTGCCCCCATACTGTTCGTTCGTTTATTTATTTATTTATTTGTTTATTTATTTATTTATTTATTTATTTTAACATCCTTAAAGTCCTTCCTTAAAATTTATTTAGCTAAACTTTTGTTTGACTTTACTTTTCCTTGTGACAAGGAAACCTCTAGCAGCTGAAAAGGTACCCCCGACTCCAGCTTTCTTCAGGAATTCGTGGTGGTCCTTTGGCGAACTTAATTGTCATCTTGGTCTCTGAGAGCAGAAACAATATTTGAAAAGTCTCACTTTTTAATCAGTTGAGTTAACATGAAAGTTTGACCTCTAAACCAAACCTTGAAACACTCAACTTGGCAATTTATGACTTCTGTAGTTATTGCTATTAGACCAGCCCTAGGAACAAGGAACTCATCTAAAACACGCTGTTCGTCTGTTGTTGCTATTAAGACAGGAGCATACCTACAGGGCATCAAGCCAGTGGTCATTTGGGGAGACAAAAAAACAGGGCGACCTGGAGTCACCATCGACACTCCACGATGTGACCTCATTGTCCCTTATCAAACTAGCCATAAAAATCAGTCTTTTAGTGAAACATGTATCTTTTCCTGGAGATGAGAACGGTTATGTACATGAATTCTACTTCTGATCTCTCCAAGGTAAACTATACTCATCATTCAATTTTGAAAAATCAGAAACAGCCCAAACACTTTTCAGAGAAGATAAAGTGGAACAAAAACTTAATATGAAAAAAAAAATGTTACATTGGGGGTATAGGAGTACTCTTTGATTCCTGGTTAAACGCACAAAACTGTTTCCTTCTTGGAAATGGACTTAATAAGCCATAATACTAGTGTGGCCCTTCCAGGCTAAGTGGGACTTCACAGCTCAACTTAAACATTGTAAAAGTCTTCATGCTCAAAAGTCCTGATGAGATTCAAATAGTGTAAGCATCTGACTATTTTATTTCCATTATTTTCCTGAGTGCATGAAATTGTTAAGACTTTTCTCAGAGCCACCCAGGCACCCTTGAAATGCCCTTTAAGGAGAAATTGTACTGGTAAGAATTTGGTGGAGGGAGTAGAAACCACAAACACTGGGGCACAAAATGCATAGACTGTTCTCATTGCAAAGGCTTTTCTGAAATTCTCATTATTCTTTTTAATATGCAACAAGCCTGTCTCCCTGGTTATATAATTCACAACATATTAACAATGAAAATAGAAGTTTGGGGTTATCCGGGCTGGTAAACCAGCAGCCACATGGATTGTCCCCCCATAGCCTGGCAGTGAAGAAAGGATTAAGAAAAGAAACAGTAACAATATTTTTATGAAGTAGCAATTAGAGAAAAGGAATTCTTTAGGGCCATTGAGTGCAGGGGTAAATTGTCTTTCTGAGGACACTCTTATTGCAGCTGAATCCTAAATTTGATATTCAGTATAATGATTCCTAGAGGCTATTGCAATTATTTCAATATGTGTTAATAACAGATTACACAGTTAGCAGGGTTCCATTCCAAAATGTTCGAAAATGGGTATATTTGGCTGCTCAAAGTGTTAAGCTTTAATCACCAGAAAATTTCCTCATTAGAAATATGTTATCCTCCAGTAATGCTATATAAGCATGGCAGAGAATTAATAATTAATAAAAAATAATAATCAACTAAGTTGATAATAATAAACTTAACATTGAGAACTTACTCCCTTACCAGGCTCTGTCCGGAAGACTTAACAGGATTGTCTCATCTAATTCTTAAAGTAATCCATGAGGTATTATTATTTTCTTCATGAGCACACCAGAGAACAGTGAGGGTAATAAGCATCTTGCCCCGGCATAACACTGTAGAGGAGAAATTCAAGCCCGTGTTACTGTTCATGTTTTAAACTCTAAACCCCATCATCTCTGAGGTTACAGAATGATCCACTTCCAAATTCCAGGCTGAAGGGCTCATACGGAGTTCTGGGGGGTGGGGTAGGGGATATCATTGACATAAAAATATTGGTGATCTGTAACTTTTTAAAGATTTTATTTATTTTAGAGAGAGCTAGAGCAGGGGCAGGGGGTGGGGGAACAGAGGGAGAAGGAGAAGCAGGCTCTTTGCTGAGTAGGAAGCCCCAGGTGGGACTCAATCCCAGGACCCTGAGATCATGATCTGAGCTAAAGGCAGATGCTTAACTGACCGAACCACCCAGGCATTCCTGTATTTTATTATTATTATTATTATTATTATTATTATCATTATTATTATTATTTCGAGAAAATAAGTATATTGCATGAAATTTTAGTGTCAATGCATTTTATGATATCATACAATCTCTAATCATACATGACTTTGGCATCACAGCCAGCTGTTGTCAGGGAATACATGATTCCATGAAACAGAATCTTAGGAACTTTAAGGGAATTGAATATTTTAGATAAGAAAAGGAAAGGGGAAGCCAAACACTAGAAATCCTGTGGGTACACACTTTACTTCTTCAAAGAGTTAATTTCAAGAAACCACAGTTCAATAGTTTTTGGAACCTACTACAAAGAAGGGAAAATTCACTTGTGAGTATAGGACTGAAAAGTTTAAGCAATATAAGCTCATGAGGGACGTAAAAATGCTCTTGATAATTTATTCATTACAGAACAAAGAATGGAGACTTGTGTAATATGCAAGATTTTCTTCCCAAAAAGCATATGTTGCATAAAGGGAAAAAAGTGCAGACCTTATTCCTATTCCTATTCTTATCAAGTGCTAATTCTCTACCATGGCCCTGAAGTTTTGTTTTATCTGGCCATATTCACCCTCTGTTTTCTTCTCTCCCTCTTCCTGCCCCTGCTTTCCTTCCTGAAATGCCCTGGATACCTCTTCCCCTTCAGGCCCCCAGGATCTTCTTCCCTCTGTCCAGGACCCTGTCTAATATTCAAACCTCAATTTCAACGTTCAGATGCTATTTCCCCTGGACAAGCTGCCCTGGGGAAGGTGCCACTGTGCGATGGTTTGGGGCAGGGTCAAACAGCCCTTAGGGGCCATGGTCCTCTGGTCCTTCTCTCCTTAGCTGTAAGATCTATGTGCACTGGGATGGTGTCTCTCATGTTTATTGTTGTAGCCCCAGTTCATAACAGATGAGGAGGCAATGCATGTCTTTTTTTTGAACTCATAAACACACGTATGATTTAAGTATAACCTCAGGGTATTCTACCGAGGGTTCCATTGATGAAGTCTGCTCACCTGTTCACCATTACAACACCATGCCCCTAGGATGGCAGCCAGGTGCCAGAGATTGCCACCCGGTCTCTGTCACATGTGACCCAATAGGTGGGTGTCCCCCTCCCTTAGTTTGTTAGTTCATTTATCTGAGAAGTTTTCTAGGGAAATTTAAAATAAAATTACATTCATCTATCGAAATTTGATTAACAAATTTTGCTAATTTGAATGAAGAGAATAACATTCTCTTTTAATGAAGGGAATAACATTCTGTGAGCTGTGTCTGGAGACACTGGGAGCGATGGCCCCATAGGGAAAAAGCTCTCATTTGTCAGGAAAGACAGTGTCCCCCCCATTTCTAGGCACTAGCACCAGAAAAGGTTCTACTGTCATTTGAATTCTTTTTACTGACAATCTTCCTTTATTACCCGGTCTTCTAGAGGCTTGACAGGTTTTGTTGTTGTTGTTGAATTGTATTCCTAAGTTTGGAGCGTGGGTTTCCCTTATTTATCATTCTGAGTTTCTCTTCAAGGCCCGTTGTGCTTTTCCAACAGTAAGGCTCAAGTATATCTAAATCGAGAAATGCAGGCATCAGTGAAGCCTATTTATCTCTACTAATATAAAGGTGAATATCAGTTCTAACAGCTGGACTGTGGGAATGACCCATTGGAGCAATGGTTAAAGCAGGAGCGACTTCAGAGTTCAGCACATTCCTTTTACATCTTTCCCAGAGATGCAGAAGAAATAAGGCCTCAGCTCCTCACCAAGGCATTCAAGGTCTTTCACCTCTGGTCCCATACCCTCTGGCAGTTTCCTCTTAGTCCTGTGTACACACAAATGCATGTGGGCCAGCAAATTCCCTTGTCTGCGGCTTTGATCATTTCCTTATTTGTTCATATTCACCGCACACCTAACAATCTGCATGTTGGAATTACCTTTAATTAATTAATTAATTTGCTTGCTTGTTTGTTTGTTTGTTTACTTATTGAGAGAATGAACAGGGAGTGATTCCACACTCCACACCCAGCTGGAGCCTGGTGTGGGGTTCACACACATGACCCAGAGATCACGATCTGAGCCCAAATCAAGAGTTAGAGCTCAACCAAGCAAGGCACACAGGCACCTTAAGTTACATTGATTCTTAAAAGTCAGCAAACAGCACCATGGCTTAGCTATGCAGCCTAGACTTCAGGATGATTTGTAAGAGTGGCGTGTGCTCTGAAGAGGATGAGTGATCTTGTTGGTGAAATCAACAGATGAAATCACTCCTAGGACAAAGACAAGAGACAAGAGAGGGAAGAACAAGTACATCTCTTGAAGTAGGTTTAAACTGGCCCAGACTCCAAGGTGTGAAGATACCCAGAGCCTTCCTGGAGGGACCTACCCTTGGAAAATTGGAGGGAGGTCAGAAACAAGGCAGGAAGCTTGCCCAGAAATGTCCTCACATCAAATTGAGCTTTGGCAAAGAGTTCAGAGGCCCTGAGGCCATGATAATACAGAATAATTGCCCTCAGGTAAATGGCAGCTTTTTGTTTGTCAATTTGGAGAGCAACAGACTCTCTCTTTGTTCAGGTCCAGGAGAGCTAGTGGAGATCTGAATTGCCATTGGAGGTCTGACTTATTTTTCAGCTAGGAAGCTGGCAGGCTTCTGGGCACTCCCAAATTATTATAATTATTATTATGGTTTGAGAATAAACCCCACAGAGTTTCCTGAGGGCCTCTGTGTCTGGAATAAACCATGCCACTGCTCTCTCTCCTGGCCTCAGGTAGAACAATAGAATATGCATTTGTCTTAACTACTGTTGTGGATCCTGTATACTTTTGAAGATAGCCGGGAAGGACAGGTGAATGTAGGGGATGGGGTAAGGGAACTTTGGGAAGACAGGAATACATGTTTAGCTGTTCCTTTTGAAGATCAACATCGATAGAGCATTTCTTTCTTTTTTTTTTTTTTTAAGATTTTTATTTATTTATTTGACAGAGAGAAACACAGCTAGAGAGGGAACACAAGCAGAGGGAGTGAAAGAGGGAGAAGCAGACTTTCCGCTGAGCAGGGAGCCCGATGTGGGGCTCTATCCTGGGACTCCAGGATCACGACCTGAGCCGAAGGCAGACACTTAATGACATAGCCACCCAGGCGCCCCCGATGGAGCATTTCTGATGATAGTGATACCCTATCTGAAATGCCACAGGGACACCCTTCTTCTAGGAGAAAGTCAAGAATGGGCTCCCAAAGTTTACATACCAAAACTGAACTGTTTAGGGAGCTAGAACTTCTGGACATAGAATGTGGCTGATGCTACAGTCCTAATCAAACCTCGGGGACTGGGATTTGAAAAGCATAGTTATGCATGAAGAACAGAATACAGAATTTTGCTACAGTTCATTCAGGCTTATGTTGCACTGAACCGAGCCTAACACAAGGAGGGACTTTATTCCATCCCTCTCTATCTGGAGAAGTTCCTGTAGGAGAGAGAGACTCCTGGAGCTATAGAGCACTGCGAGGCAAAGACCTGGAGGAAGAATGTTCTCAGGCAGGGGGAACAGAACACACTAATACTCTGTTACTATGAGGGGGTGAGTCAGACCACAGGAGGAAAATAGGGAAGTGGTTGGTTCAGGTATTTTCCGTAGATTTATGAAGCACACCGTGGCTCACACATAGCCAGTACTCATGTCCTGATGCATTTTTAAGTGTATTGCTCTGCAAAAAATTGCAGATTTGCATAAAGTCATAAGAAATAATACAAAGAGAGCCTACATACTCGTCACCCAGTTCTCTCCATGGAAAACATCTTGCATAACCATAGGGCAATATGGCACCCAGGATGGTGGCCCAGATACAATCCACCACAGATTTCCTTAGTTTTTTTGTTTTGTTTTGTTTTAAGATTTTATTTATTTATTTTTCAGAGGGAGAGGTCACAAGTAGGCAGAGAGAGAGGAGGAGGCAGTCTCCCTGCCGAGCAGAGAGCCCAATACGGGCCTCCATCCCAGGACCCTGAGATCATGACCTGAGCTTAAAGCAGAGGCTTTAACCCACTGAGCCACCCAGGTGCCCTCCTTAGTTTTATAAGCACTTTTTTGTGCGTGTGTGCATGTGTGCATGGTTCAATGCCATTTTATTACCTGTGTAGGTTAGTGTGACCACTACATCTATCAAGATTCAGAACAGTTGCTTCACATGGATCCCTCCATCTTCCCTCTTATGGCCACCATCACTCTTGTATCACCTACCTCCAACCCTGGCAACCACGATTCTGTTCTCCATTTCCCTAATTTTGTCATTTCAAGAATGTTGTATAAATGGAATTGTTCAGGATGTAACTTCTGGGGATTGCCCCTTTTCATTCAGTATGACTCTCTTGTGATTCATTTGCACTGGTGCCAATATCAATAGTTTGTTTCTTTATTATGTTTTTTGGCTGAGTAGTATTCTATCGAATGGATATACCATAGTTTGTTTAACCTTTCACTCTTTAAGGGAGATTTGTTTCTAGTTTTTGGCATTTCTGAATAAAACTCATAGATGTGTAGATATCCATGGACAACTATTTGTATAACATAAGTTTTTATTTCTTTGGTTCAATTGTGATGTTGTATGGTAAGTACGTGTTTAGTTTTGTAAGAAACTACCAAACTCCTATTCAGTGTGACACTACCATTTTACATTTCCATCAGCAATATGATATTACTAGTTTCTTTTTTTTTAATTTTATTTTATCCATTCTGGTACATGTGTAGTGGTATCTCAGGTTTTAATTTGCATTTCCCTAATGGCTAATGCTGTTAAACATCTTATGTGTTTGCTTGCCCTCTGTACGTCTTTGGTGAAATGTCCATTCATGTCCTTGGTCTAGTTTCTAATTGGCTTGTTTGGGTTTTTTGCTATTGAGTTTCAAAAGTTCTTCATGTAGTCTCAGTACAAGTCCTTTGCTGGATATGTGGTTTGCCAATATTTTCTCCTACTCAGTAGTTTAACTTCTCATCCTTTTAGCAGCGTCTTCCATCGAGCAGAAGTTTTTACTTTTAATGAATTCCAAGTTATCAGTTTTTCCTTTTTTAGATTGCACTTTTGGTGTCAAGTCTAAGGATTCCTCTATTTTTCTAAAAAAATATATGTTTTACTTATAAGTCTATGATCCATTTTAAGTTAACTTTTGTATAGTGGGTGAGATTTAGGTTAATATTTATATTTTTGCCTATGAGTTTGTTCCTGCCCCATTTGTTGAAAAGCTAACCTTCTTTAAACTGCAATACATTTTAAAAAACCTACACACTATGTTAATCTATTTTACATGATTTATCATTTGTAAATGTCATGTAGAAATCTGTCACTCATTCTACTCTCCTCCCTTTATTCCCACTCCTTTGTCTCTTTGCAAAATGTTACATAGACTGTATTTAAGCAAACTTGGATAAATGTAACCCTGGAAAGAAGGGCCATATTATGTTGGTGTTACTAGAGGTTCTACCACTGAGTAGTTCTTTGTTTTATCTTCACAGTAAGATCACTAAAGGGCAGTTCTATATGGGTTTCAGGCTGGAAGACTATGTGTTCAGAATGCCTGAGACTGAGTCAATTTTGGAAGGGTGCTCCATTAGAACAAACGCATAGATACCTAGCTACCTAGACACGTAGCCACCAGAAAATGCACTGGAGGCTAGAGCCGGAATAACTGTACGGCTAGTTCAGAAAGAATAAACTCATTTGGAACAGGTCAACCTTAGAAATACTGTACCTTTGCCTGTTCTTTAAAACAAAATCACAGGGCACCTGGGTGGCTCAGTTGGTTAAGCAACTGCCTTCGGCTCAGGTCATGATCCTGGAGTCCGGGATTCAAGCCCCACACTGGGCTCCCTGTTCGGCGGGAAGCCTGTTTCTCCCTCTCTTACTCCCCCTACTTATGTTTCCTCTCTAGCTGAGTTTTTCTCTGTCAAATAAATAAATAAAATCTTTAAAAAAATAAAAATAAAACAAAACCACATGCACACAAAATTATTCCCTCTGACAGTAACATATAGGAGTTAGGTAACCAGCCAGTAGTGATTGCAAATGAGGGCAAAAGAATTATGCTAGGACTGTGGAGTACTGGATTACATCAAGTAATCTTGATATATTATTTAAAGTGTGATGTGGTTGCCATAATATTCTAGACTCCCAATTAAGAGACAGCCAAAATCAGAGGCCAAGGTCCCCTGTACTTTCTTCTGTAATTCCACAGGGAAGGCTCACTGAGGAAGAAGGCTGGAGGTCAAATAAGATACACTAAGTAAGAACATAACAGGCTCCAAAGGAATGAGTCTGGTACTGGATAAAGAATGAGTAGGGAAAGGGCATGCAGTAAGGTTTCACTGGAAGGGTTATAAATTGTACCAGGTATGTTCTCTCACCACATTCAAGACCATTGACTTCTGAATCCAGCACCAGATGCTCTTTTTTTCCTTAGTCTTCTACTTCTCATTCCCCAGACCTTTGGAGTAGATGGAGACCTAACTCATTCTCCGGGAAATGCTTTTCATCGATGCACAAAAGATGCTTAATCTTATTAATAATCTGGAAAATGGGAATTTAATAAATCTTTATTTATTAAGATTTTATTTATGTATCTGACAGAGAGATAGAGAGCATAGGTAGGCAGGGTGCAGGCAGAGGGAGAGGGAGAAGCAGGCTCTCCGCTGATTTGGGAACCCAATGGAGGGTTCGATCCCAAGACCCTAGGTTCATGACCTGAGCTCACATGCTCAGGTGGAGTGGACTAAGCCACACAGGTGCCCCTGGATAATGGGAATTTAAATGAAAAATAGAATGCCTTGGAATGAGAAGTAATTTTGTACATGGAAGGATGTGGCATATTTGTCTCTAAACAATGCACTTTTGTTCTTTTTCCTATTGTAAGGTAGGTTTTAATTTTCTGGGCACAGCAGAGAAATGAATTATAACTTGATATTTTTGATACTTAAAAATAGCACTGTACAATTGAGTTTCATTTATTAGAATTCCCTGAGCTGGCTGCATGTGGATGGGGACACATGTGGGTGTGCTGTGCCACCTGGATTTGGAAGTGTCACCTCTGTCTTTGGAGATGGAAGTCTGCCACTCCCTGGTGGTAGAAATACAGACATTCCAAGGTGGAAGGCATTGACAATGCCCTTCTAAGCCAACCTCTAAATGACTTGCAAATTTTTTACATTTTTTCTGTAGGAAAGAGAAAGCCAAGATCTGCTTGAAAAAAGTCTTTGGAGAAATTTACTCAGTTCTCTCCAGTTCATTTATGCTTTCGTTCTGTTTCTTCTTTTTCTTTTTCTTTCTTTTATCGAAGTAAAACTCACTGCCTTGTATCTTCTTGACAGAAGCTCTATGCTCCAGAGTACACAGAAAAAGTGCAAACCTACGTGCATATGACAGGCTTTCAAAAACGTGAAGGCAGTTCTCATGTCTCTCCCCGTAGCTTTTTCTTTTCTAGATGAAATAACTGCTTCTATTTAGTGTGAATGTGAGCAGTGCAAGGCACATGCTTGATGTGTTACCCAGATTGTCTTCTGAAAGCTGTCAAGAGCCCTGCCTGGGACAGATCATTATTGACTCTTTCAGATGGATAGACTGAGCTTCCGGGAAGCAATGGTCTCAGGTGCCCTCGCTGTGTTAAACCTGAAACTAGAACCCCAAAAGGCTCACTGCAGCACTGACAATGCCCTCATGCAGCTTGACCCTGATGACTAAGTACTCTCATTTCCTTTAAACTTGCCCTCATATCCCAGATTCTATATTGTCCTTGTTCTCCCTGACAGCTCCTCCAGCGGCTACCTCTTGTTCATTCGGCCCTTCCTCTGGCTTCCATGGCAGTCACTGGTCCCTACATTTCAACCGAAGTGTATTTAGCAGCTAGCATTCCATGTGTGACTCCATGACTCCCATCACATTAGATGCAGACAGTGGTAGGATCCTTACCCAAGACAAATATAGTCTTTCCTGGGATTATTATTATTATTATTTCTAACTGGAACTATGAAGGAGAGTTATCCTCTGATGGGAGGACTTGTAAGACCTAAAGAGTGGGAATTTCTGACTACTGCTTTATGGAGAAAGTTTATCTACAGAGGTAAGAATGGCACTATGTCAGAGGAGCAGAGGTGTGTGTGTGTGTGTGTGTGTGTGTGTGTGTGTGTGTGTGTGTGTGTGTGTGACAGAGAGAAAGAGAGAGAGAGAGAGAGAGAGAGAGAGAGAGAGAGAATAAAAGTAATACCACTTGTGTCTCTTCCCATTTGTTCCTAAATTGAAGCTGTGTCCTACTTTTGGTATAGGTAATGTTTGATTTTCATGAGCTAATCTCCTTCATATGGCTATCGTTGGGTTATTTATTTTTTTTCCATTGGTAAAAACTGATTCCTGTCTAAGACCAAAGTGGGATATTTTATGTCAAAGACCCTAACATGTGGAATTAGCTAAGTTCAGGTGGGGTGGGAAGCAGTAAGAATCCTTCCGTTTCATGCTGGGCAGTTAGCTTTGTCTTCATTACGCCATAGCTAAGCAGTTGGTTCAACTAGTGCCTGTAGTCTCCTGGGACTCAGACCATATGCCTACAAAGTCTGTAGCTTTAGGCAACTTGGTGTAAAAATGTGGAGATATTGAGTATGCCAGCTACTCCTGGCCTTTAATAGAGTGCTACAACAGAGTTGCAATGAAACTGGCTTATATGAAAGAAAATAGGAAGGAGCAGGACTCGTGTATGTAGTCAACGAGCATAATTTTTGAGATTTAAAAACACATAGTTTTAATTCAAAGACACTGTGATCATCTATCAGTTTTCTGTTTTCAAAGAAGCATAAGAAAATGATGCATATATACTTAGTGAAAGGAAAGCAAATTCTCGACATAAGATTGTTAAAGTAGATAATCAATGGTTGATATCTGCACAGGAATTATGCTGTAACCTTTAGGATCATCATTCCCTGTACAGAAAGCATTTCATCATTATAAGAGAAACAATTTTCATTACTATTGAGCAATCATTTGCATTGCAATTCAACAAAAAGCATTTACAGCTTCTCAGTTTTCTACTAATGAACACTAATTTTAAAACGTTGCAAAATATCTGGGCCCTAAGAGATAGCAAATGGCCTGATGATCCCCATGTGAGCTTGTTAGACAGTGACCTAACTTGATAAGATCACTCTGTCCCTTTTGTTTTATTTTCAAGTATCAGACCTATTTTTTGTTATTAAAACAGTATTTGTATGAAGTAAAGCACTTTCTGTGTGTTGCCTTTCCCTAATGCTAGAGCACAAATTTGGAAACCTAGAATCTTTCATTTTGAATAGGGATATTCCAGAAGAACCTGAAGAATCACAGAAAGTAAGATTCACAGTGTCCACTCCCATTAACCCCTTGCCTCACAGGAACTCCCAAGGACTCTCATCAGCCTGGATGAGCTCTCTTGGGGTGGTTTGGAGTGTTTTTTTCAATTATACCCCAAAGTAGAGTCTCTAAGTCTGGGACTAAGAAACTAAAATTAAAATGTTAAAATTCAGATTTAAAAGGCATAGCTAGGGCACCTGGGTGGCTCAGTGGGTTAAAGCCTCTGCCTTCGGCTCAGGTCATGATCTCAGGGTCCTGGGATCAAAGCCCGCATCAGGTTCTCTGCTCAGTGAGGAGCCTGTTTCCTCCTCTGTCTCTGCCTGCCTCTCTGCCTACTTGTGATCTCTCTCTGTCAAATAAATTAAAAAAAATAAAAAAAATAAAAGGCATAGCTAGGCCATATATATATATATATACATATATATATACATATATATATACATATATATATGTACATAATATATATACATATATACATAATTCCTGTGTAGATATCAACCATTGATTATGTATGTACATATATATATATATATATATATATAGTTGATTATTGGTGAGCTTAGAAAGATCATCATTTTCAAACTGATACACAAATGGCTAAGGTTTAATCAGAAGGACTTTGATTAATCCTAATAGTAGTAGTACTCAAATTTTACTGCATATCATGTTAAAAGTCTAACTGCTAAAAAAAAATTTAAAAAAATGTCTAATTGCTAAATCCCATACCTAAACATTTCGTTGATTTGTGTTAAGGTCCAAATAATCCATTTTTCTAATTTTTAACCTTCATGGATATAGAGGTTGGTGGTCTGGGGATACCACTTTGCACCATTCCTGGAGTTTATCCTAGACACATGTACTTACTCTACATGCAATGCTAAGAGGGCACCCTCCTTGCAGGAAGTCTTTCTATTCTCCTTTTGGTGTCTGCCTATGTATGAAAGAATCTAATGAGGATAGTACCACACTGGCCAAAGGAAGAAGATGCCAGTATGGCTGAGAGAATTCATTTCATAATTAAGAAAGTGAATCAACTAATGGATACCCAAAGGCTTTTTTAAACATATCTTCTACCTTTACATTCCCGATTGGAAGGAAATGACATACAGTATAACAATGAACACAATTTCCTGTTTCTACTTCTCTCTTTTGCTAGATGAGAGCTTTCCTGAAGTTATGTCTGTTTTTCCTTTACCATTGTATATCAAATGCTCTGGGCTTATGAATTTAAAATTTTTAGACCATACATTTGGGATGCATAAGAGGTCCTATGTAGATTGACTAAGATTAAACTGTACAAGGAATAGAAATACCTTTGAGAGGAAAGAGTGGGCTTATGAGATGGCCTGTGGACGAACTAACTATTTTGCATTTAGATCATTCCTATTTGGAAGGGCTGGAGATAAATGCACTTGTGTGGTAGTACAAGATATTAAGAAAAATTATCCAGTATTTGAAAAAAGGGGGAAATACTTCTGCATATCATGTTGAAGGCAGGCCAGAGCTGCCCAGGATACTGTAAAAAATATCATGTATATGAGAAGAAGAATATGTGCCTAGTGGGAACCCAAGTGCTGGACCATAGTAGACACTTTCAACTTAATTTAATTAACTGGTTAATTAGTGGATTCATTGATGACCTCATCTTCCTCAGATACAGGATTCCTTTCCTTCTGGGGGCTGCATGTCCCCCAATTCTAATGATGTGGTTCTTGGTGTAGATGCAAGGTTCAGTGCTCTTTGGCCACAGTCAACTGAGTCAAGGAAAAGCACCCACTTAAAGCTGCACAAATAAGTCAGTAAATAGAGTCTGCTTTAGGATATTTTAAAAATAAAATTTAAAAGGAAATGAGGCAATTTCTTGTAGGCCTGGAAGATGTCAGATGTTAAACACAGGATATGTTAGTTTTCCAGTATTCATTTGTGACAGAAAAAAGAATATTAGAGAGAAAGATTGTATTCTGTTACTCACTCTTTGGAATTGAGACTAGGCCTTGTTGAGAAAATGAGTATTAAAATGCAGTTAATTATTTGATTCTAAAGGGAGTTAAAGGAGGGAATTTGTGCCATAATAACAAGGTCAGGTTTGGGTCAGAAGAACTGGGTGTGTACCATTGCATCATGACCTACTATTTAAGAGAACTTGGACAGATCCCTTTAGAGCTCTGCCTCAGTGTCCTCACCGATATAATAAGGAACATCACTTCCTTAGGGTTTGTTCTGAGGTTCAAATAGTGGAAGAGGCTCATGAAATGAGACGTGTGCTATAAATATGATGAATGAGAATACGAAATGAATAGAGTGAGGGAAGATAGTCTTTGGCATGTTTTGTCCTAGAATACTTCTTTATGACAGTTACCATCGACTCAGATGTGACAGATACTCAACCATCCTTTTTATGTAGAATTATTCATTTCATTTAATGTTGCTGCCACCGTGTACCCTGGACCTTGTTATCCATAATCTAAAGATAAAAATCAGTGTGAGCGGTATAATTAGGCCCAAATATTTTCAAACAGTGCATCATGGGGGTGGGTGTGATGAGGCCAAGTATCCTAAACAAGGAATGGAGGGCCAGACCACTGGCGTGCTGTGTGGCCAAGGTGTATCTCTGGACTCCTCAGAGGCTCAGTTAATTCACCTATAAAATGGGAAGATAAGAGCTCAGTGTTTCCCAAAGTGATTTCTAGCTAGTTCTTTAGAATGCTATATGTTGTCATATTTGGGCAGCACTTCCTTTAAACAACCTAAACAGGACTTCTCAGAGCCTTTAGTATGCTGAGCATTGTGAATCTCTAAGAATAAAGTCATACTACATAGGTATTTATTCATCTGATCTACATTACGGGCAGGCTGCTTACACCAGGCACTATTCTAGGTATTGGGGACATACTAGTAAACACAGGATGCGAGTCCTTCTGTCAAATATTTTCATTCTGAAGAGGAAACACAAAGAGACAATTAAAAAAAAAAGAATCTGAGGTCTGAAGAATTTGAGTAACCTAAGCAAAGTCACCCTCTAAAATTTGCACCTAGCATTGATATCAAAAGCATGGCCCATAAAAGATGTTGATAAAATTGGACTCATTGACATAAAAATTTCTGCCTTATGGAAAAACCTGTGAAAGGCTGAAAGGATAAGCTACAGACTTGGAGAAGCTCTTCAAATCACATGTGCAACAAAGGACTTACACTGAGATATATGAAAGAAGCCTCAAAACTCAACTATCAGTAAAACAAACAATCCAATTAGAAAAACACAAAAACAAACAAACAAAACCAACCAAACAAAAAGAAAAATGCACAAAAGATGTAAACAGAGAATTCACTGAAGGGGAGATGCAGATGGCAAAAAAGTCCGGCAAAGCTGTTGACCACCATTAACTGTGAGGGAAGTCAAAGTCAAACCATGGCAAGACAATAAGACACACCTTCCAGAAAGACTAAAACAAAAAAAATAATAACACCAAATGCTGGTGAAAATGTGGACAAACTGCATCCCTCATACATTGCTGGTGGGAATGTAAAATGGTACAGCCATTCTGGACAAGGGCTTGTCAGTTTCTTAGACAAGGAAGCATGTGTTTACCATATGAATCAGCAATTGCACTTTGAGCATTTATCCCAGAGAAGTGAAAATTTATGCCACATAAAAACCTGTGTGTGAATATTCATAGCAGCTTTCTTCATAATAACCCAAACCTGGAAACAACTCAAATGTTCTTCAACAGTGAATGGTTAATCAAACTGGTACATCCAGACCACGGTACAATAAAAATGAACGAAGGGTAGATACAGGCTATGCGTGAATCACAAGGGAAAAGCGGGGAGAAAACAGCCAGTTCCAAAAAGGTTACTGATTGCTGAATTCTGTTCAGTATTATACTTTTGAAATGAAAAAGTTTAGGGATATGAAGAAGAGATTAGTGGTTGTGGTTGTTAGGGTTTAGAGAGCAGAAAGGGAAAAGGAGGGGACTCCCTATACAAGGCAGCCCTGGGTGGCTCAGGCAGTTAAGAGTCTGCCTTTGGCACAGGTCATGATCCTAGGATAGAGCCCCACGTCTAGCTCCCTGCTCAGCAAGGAGTCTGCTTCTTCCTCTACCTCTGCCCCTTGCCCCAGCTCCTGTACAATAAATAAATAAAATCTTAAGAAAATAATAAAAAAATAAAAGGCAGCATAAAGGAAATTGACAATTGAACCTTTTTGTGTCTTGTGTCTTATCTATCCACACAGCAGCTAATGTTGCATCAAACTAACATGCACACACACAAATGTGTATATGTAAAGCTGGTGAAATCTGGTTTTATTGGTATCAATTTGTTGTATTGGTTTCTTGGCTATGATATTTGACCGTAATGCATAAGATCTTATCAGTGGGGGAAACTGAATGAAGGGTACATGGGATCCCTATTATTTCTGCATAACTGCATGCCAACATTCAATTCTCTGAAAAGAAGATGTTTAAAAAAATGAGTTTAAACAATGAATCTTGGAACACTGAAAAAATAAAATAATAAAAAAGAAGAGTTTACACTGTGTCTACGTCTGGGACCTGTGGTCATTTGGTGAGTGACAGTGGGCATTTTACCTAACCTTTCAGGGTGACAGTTTCATCATCTGGAAAATGGGAGTAAGTCCAGTATGTCGCCCATAGAGTGTTGATACTGTAGGGACGATATGTGTAAAGCACTGAATATAGTGCCTAGCACAGAGTCAGCAAACAATAAATGTTATCTAGTGTGTGTAACTATTATTAATAATAAAAGTGAATTCTGAAATTTAAACAGGCCTATCTAATTACAAAATTTTGTTATTCTATTAAAGTTCAAGTGATGGACAAACTGATTATTCTTTCCTCTAATTTCCTTTAAAGAGCTCTTAAACAGGGATGCCTGGGTGGCTCAGTCAGTTAAGCATCTGGCTTTGGTTCAGGTCATGAACCCAGGGTCCTAAGATCAAGTCCCATATTGAGTTCCTTGCTCATCTGGGAGCCTGCTTCTCCTTCTGCCTACTGTTCCCCCCTGCTTGTGAGCTCTTTCTCTGACAAATAAATACATAAAATCTTTTTTTAAAAAAAGAGCTCCTAAACATTATCAGTATTGAGTGCTCTCCACCCCCCAACCCCCCAAGAGAGTCTAACTTAACAGGCTTGGGATGGGCCCCCCAGCAACTGTTTTGTTTTTTGTTTTAACGTGCTTCTCAGGTGATTCTAATATTCAGCCTTGGCTAAGTGGTTAAGCACAGCTCCTGCATGCAGTGGTTACCTTTGGATTCTGTCTGCTTAAAAGTTTCAAGTTGAATTAGTCTGGACCTGATGACATCACCCATCTTGCTCTGCCTGCTGGGACCAAGGGCACTATTTCTCAAAAGCATGCTCACCAAAATGGTTACAACTCCCCAAAGCATGCAGCTTTGACACCGTGTGGGGTCGTTCCTTATTTACTGCCTACCCCACAGTCAGATGGAGGTGCTGTGTGGACTTGCCTCAAGGAGGAAGCAGCCAGCACACACACAGCTCAGCTAACTCTGAGCCAACTGGAATTGAGAATATGGAGAGGAGAATTTCTTCCTCTGGTCACCTGTGAATGACAATCGCCTCTCTTCTAGAGCAAATTATGCTTTTCAATTCAGACTATTCAAAGGCAGACAAAAGACATGGGAAATATTCTAATCAATACTGCTTGGCAGTTTTCAGCAGAGAGATTTAAAAAGAGGAAAACCTCTATTTTTCAGTTTTTCGATAGTTGATGTGTTCTAACAAAACGGGATAATACTATAAATTCAAAGAGGCTTTTTTTTTTTTTTAGTTTGTTTTGCTTTCTTTTTGTAAAAAATTGCATGAAATTAATATAAAGAC
The DNA here is from genome assembly GCA_004023965.1 of Spilogale gracilis. NCBI lineage: Eukaryota > Metazoa > Chordata > Mammalia > Carnivora > Mephitidae > Spilogale > Spilogale gracilis. The sequence goes on along the minus strand of PITA01011552.1, from coordinate 13,973 downwards.
AATCTAAGTTATTTACTTATTTACTTACTTATTTCAAAGAGGATATCTTCCTTCCCACCTGTGGCACACAATCCACGGGCAGCCCCTCAAGGCCTCCGGGTGGCTGCAAACTATAAGCCATCTGCCTCTGAAGAGCTGGGGAGTGTCCTCCCCATTCCTTGAGTCTGGGCTGGCCCTCAGACTTGCTGTGACCACGTGGCTGGTGACAGCCCATGGTCTAACACCCGAGGAGTTCAGAAGATTCTGACCTGACTGGTCTTGAAATCCAGCTGTTCACGAGGACTGCTGGCGAGAGGCCACATGGAGAGGACCTGAACATGAGGCTAACAACTAGAGGGGGAGTCCAAGACCTGGAGCACCGAGTCTGGCTGATGGTCAGTGTCAAGGCCCAGATGGGAGCTGGAGGCCTATTTGGAGACCTTATAGCTCAGCTCCGCACCAGCCAAATGCCCCCTCCCCCATTGCCGTCTTCTTCTTCTTCTTCTTCTTCTTCTGCTTCTGCTTCTGCTTCTGCTTCTGCTTCTGCTTCTTCTGCTTCTTTCTCTTTCTCCTTCTCCTCCTCCTTCTCCTCTCCTCCTCCTCCTCCTTCTTCTTCTTCTTTACTCAAGAGGGAGAGAACACATGAGTGGAGGTGGAGAGAGGCCGAGGGAGAGGGAGACGCAGACTCCCCACTGAGTATTGAGCCAGATGAGGGGCTCGATCCCAGGACCCCGAGATCATGACCTGAGCCAACGGCAAATGCCTAACTGACTGATCCACCCAGAAACCCCTAAACACCACCTTCTGAGGGGTGGGTGTCTGTGAAGGGTGTGGGGAACAGAACAGTCTCAGACCAATCACAGAAACATGAGAAATAGGTAGTCGTTCTGGGTTTAAGGCACCAAGTTTGGAAGTGGTTTTGTTATGCCATCTTCCTGATTTTAGGAAGAGCTGATGCAATTTGGCTTGGCCCCCCTTGATCACACATATTTTAGTCAGTCCTCCTTTGTCCTCAGTCTCCAAGAGTTCTGTTGATTTTTCTCTTAAGAAACATTGTTCCTGTTGATTATCAATTGAAACACTTAGAAACCACCACCACCACCACCACTACCAATAATAACAAAAGTCATCTGTTGTGACTTGCTTCGAGTGTCCCTCCAGCCTGAGAAGGGGAATCAGTCATTTGTGTTAGAGAATCTAGGGGACACAGTTCACAGATGACGCTTGGGGCAGAGGCGAGTGTTGAAATGGTGGTTTAAACTCGGGTTTGCCCTGTGCCTGAGATAAGCGGTCCCCAGTGTCCATGCCCTGTGCCTCCAGACCCCTTCCTAAACCCAGATTACACGTCTCTTCCTTCAATGCAGTTTTTGCTAAATTGTATTAGTGTGTATTTGTCAGGAGACCAATTTGAAAAAAGTTGAGCTCTGTTAATTACGCTGAAGACCTATGGAAGAAAGGTGTTTCTGGGGCGCCTGGGTGGCTCAGTGGGTTAAGCCTCTGCCTTCGGCTCAGGTCATGGTCTCAGGGTCCTGGGATCGAGGCCCACATCGGGCTCTCTGCTCAGCAGGGAGGAGCCTGCTTTCTCCTCTCTCTCTGCCTGCCTCTGTGCCTACTTGTGATCTCTCTCTCTGTCAAATAAATAAAATCTTGAAAGAAAGAAAGAAAGAAAGAAAGAAAGAAAGAAAGAAAGAAAGAAAGAAAGAAAGGTGTTTTTGGAGAGAAGCAGTGTGAAGGAAGGGACTGAACCTTTTCCTAATACAGATTAGATGCCCCGTACTATAAAGCTGAGAGGAAGCAAACTTATCTTGAGCTCCAAAATGGTTGGGACCGTACAGTGAAGTTAATACTGATGTTTCTGATGCTGGGGCTCAAAATGAGCCCCATGGATTATTCGAGGCCATTAATAACCACAAACTGCTTGGAATAACCATGGCAACAATGAGTAGCTAAGTACAGTACAATCACCCTGATTACCATAGAATTAGAACAAAACAAATGTTTATTCTTTTCCTAAATAGATGTATTATTATGATGATAACAGCTTTCTATTTACCCCACGTTTTCTCCTCAACCACTCCTGCTCCAAACAATAGGAAGACACATCTTTGCCTGACATTTGTTTCTGATTTCTTTTCCCAGGAACCAAGCAGTGTGTCAGGGGACTGGGTGGTAGCTGACCTTTCCTTTCCCTTCCCTCAATCATATACACCAGAAAACAGAACACACACATTGATTCATTGATCACTCTCTGGGTGCCAGGAGGGGGATGCTAACCTTTAAAAATGTGCTTTGAAGCCTCAGATTTAAATGATCAACCTGAATTGCTTATTAATTGAAATCCCGTAGTTTTGATTTCTTTGGTGTCCGTGGAGCAGGGCCCCGTAGGCCATTTGCTCCTGGCATATATGATCTGTGGGGAGGGAGACACACCAAAGCCCAGGGCATGTTACCTGCCTCCCCACTCTGCCATGGTTTGCGTTTGCCAAAGACAGGGTCAGCCAGCCCTGGCGCAGTGTGGGCGGGCCAGTGGAGACTGAAGTCTGGTTGCAGCCCAGCACCACCCCCGCACCCCCCGGGCTTGCTAGCCCCGTGCGCCACGCGACAGCTAAGCTCAGCTGTCCCCCCAGCCCCCTTTCATAGTACCCAGCACCAGCTTCCATGGCGATTGAAGCAATTAGCTGCCGTGTCGCTGGTGTACCCCGCAGAGGACTGGTGGCTCGTCTGACACATCTGGGCACTGAAAGTAATTGAAACAGCTGCTTCCGCCCATATGGCAGCAAAAGCTGGTCGTGCAGAGTCTGCTGCCTGGGCTGCACCAACCTCGGGCAAATTAGCCGTCATTAATGCCCAGATCTGACCAGCATACTCAGAGCCACTAATCAAGACAGCTGGGTGGGGAGGGGAGAGTGCTGAGGAGAGATTCCCTTTAAGATTTCTAAATGGCATTCCAGGTTTAAAGAAAAAAAAAGAAAATACAACGCACAATGCCAGATTAGCGTCTTCTTCTTCCTGAGTCCTTTCATGACCCCACCTTCACCCCTCCTCCCCAACCAGACCAGGACGATCTGTCTGTTGGTGCTCTTCCATTAAGATATTACTGCTAAAATAGCAGTGGGGCTTTGTGGAAGTGTCACCATACTCTATGCAAGACTGGCATCCTGTAGCTATAAACAGCCGGACATAGTGGAGAGCAGGAGTGGGGGTACTGCGCAGTGTTGGTGCTCCGGCTCTGAGACAGAGAGAACCAAAGGTGAGCAGCGCCCTGCTCCCAGGAGGTGAGCCGCTGGGATCCAGGAGGAAGAGCACAGGCAGCTTCCCCTCCCCGACGGAAGGTGCGATGCCAGTTTTTGGAGGGATCCGTTTCTGGACCTCCAAGGGATGGGTCTTCCTCGGTATGGAATTTTTTAGGCTAGCAGTTAGTTGCTGCAAATGAGCCTCGGTGACAGGTGAGAGGTCAGGTGCCACCAGACCAGTAAAGGGGAGCTCATCACTGAAGCGGAGATTTATGACAGCACGCGTTTGCGGCTTCAAAGGAGTGTGTTGACTCAACTTCCACAATGTGGGAGAGGGGCAGGCAGCTGTCTCATTTACACCCTACAACTGATGTCATTATTCAGATGGCTTGTCATCTGAATGCCTGACAACACCCCCGCGCGTTAAATAGGTGGTGCAGGGTGCATGTGGGGGCGGAGGGGGGCTGGTGAGCCCTGCCCAGAGGATGTGTAATCCCAGAGGGCTGAGGCAGTGTGGGTGTCTGCGTGGGGTGTGTCGCGAACCCCTGGGGCCAACCAGAACAGCGCAGATGCGGCGATTTCTGTTCTTGGAGAAATGGAAATTTCTATAACGAATTATATTTGGATAAGGAAATAGAGCTGCATCAGATTCCTCCTCAGGTACCTTCGTTCCTGATTTCCTCCCCATTTCTGTAAGGAAATGTCTTCCGGGTGACAGTGACTCTCATCTCTGCCCTGCAGGTCACCCATTTGCTTTCTTGGTGTCAGAGTCGCCCCACTTGCTTCACAGAACGTTGGCACTTTCCCCCTTGTCCACCTGCGCTAGGCTGGCTTAGGCGATGAATGGCTTGAAACAAAGAATAAATAAGCCCTCAAATGTGGGGGTGGTGACTTACTTCACTGCAGAAACGACCCAAAGGACTTGACAGAATTATTATTATTTTTATTTTGTTGTTATGTTAGTCACCATACCGTACAGGTTTTCTTTTTGTTGTTTTTTTGTTTCTTTTTTTAGCCAATCTTGATGTCACTGTGATGACCACTGTCTTCTGGGATTTTTAATTAGGGGCTGAAGGAGGGAGTAAAGTCACTTGTAAATGTAACAGAATGGTAGTCTGTCAGAACAGTTACTTCAAAAAACATGGTTAAAGTTAACAATAAGAAAACGTTGTCTGATATGGCAGGGAACCCGACCCATTATAATTTCCATGACGCAAGGCTAATATTTTCTTTTTAAAAAAAAAAAATATTTATTGAGAGAGAGTAAGTGAGAGAGAGCATGACAGGGGAGAAGGTCAGAGGGAGAAGCAGACTCCCCGCAGAGCTGGATGTAGGACTGGATCCTTGGATTCCAGGATCATGACCTGAACTGAAGGCAATGGCTTAACCAACTGAGCCACTCAGGCGCCCAGGGCTAATATTTTCTTAATGCAGAGATCAGTTGTGCAAGGAATAGTCTTCTTCAGCACTTTTTCCTCCCTCAGATGTTCCTTTAAGTGCATTAAGGAGCACAGTGGTTTTATCCTGTTAGTCCATATTTTTAGTTTTTGCCCTCACTTGAAATGGTTCCATTCTGGCTGAATCGCTTTGTTGGCCAATTGAGGAATTTATTACTCTTTAACAATAATATTTATAGAAAAGTAACAGTTGCTGACACCGATTAACTTATTTATCTGACAAATGCTTATTGAAGGTCTGCTGTGTGCTGGGCAGTCTTGGGCAGAAGGGGCATATCATTGTGAACAAATCCTGGGCCTCCGGGAGCCTGTAATCTAGTGAGGGGAGATAGGTTAGCAATAAGTAAAATCCACATAGTGTGCCCAGTAGTGGTGAGTGTGAGGGAGAAAAAGAATAAGGTAAGGATGAGGAAAAGCAGTTCGGGACACATCAGTTTGGGTTCCTCGAGAGGTGGACATCTTAGCAAAGAGCTGACGGAAGAGAGGGCAGAAATCATGTGACTCTGGTGAGGACGTGCCTTCTGGTAGAAACAACAGGTAAAAAGGCCTGTGCTTGATGGGTTGGGGATTATTAGCCAGGCACGCAGGTGCATGGAAGATGGGTGTCAAAGACAAAGACACTGGCTAAAATGATAAGGACAGATTTTAATCAGTGAGATAATATGGTGATATGGAAGAAAGCCCACCATGAACTGAACCCAACTTCAGTCTGTACTGAGGTCATGGAGTTTTAAAGGGAGAATGGGGACTATAATGTGGTGAGTAGGGCATTAGATCAGGTAAGTAAAAGATTACAAAAAGTGAGAAGTAGGGTTGGTCCATGTGAAACCAACCTGGGATTCATTAACTAGAATTTATCAAAGTTAGGTGCTCTCCCCCCTCACCCCCACCACCACCACAGAGATGCTGGGAGACAGGGGCCCTATTCTTGGGTGCTTATTGGAATACACAGAACTTTCCCCTGGCAGTCTTGAGTTTTCTCAGGCAGGCACTTTAAGGGGACTAGGGTCATCGTAGGGATGTGGCCTTGAGCTGGTAGAGGCTGTTGGCATTTGTTGAAATCTTTATCATAGCCAAGGTTGAGGCCAAGTTGAGGGCTCCCGGGAAGCTGGCTAGGGTTTGCTCAATGGTAGAATCTTGCTGCAGGGCATGGAGAGGGAAGACAGGGAGAATTTTAAGACTTGAAACCAGCAAGAAAGGGGTGATGATGGTGGGTGTGTCCTCCATGTCTTTGTAGATGGAGAACCACTGGAGTTTTGAGCAGGAGTGGTATAGTCTAGTACTTCAATGGGATTTGGTGATTGCTTTCAGAATTATCTGAAATGGACAAGTTGAAAAGCAGGAGACCAGATAGGAGGTTATTGCAATGATCCAGGCAAGGGGCATGTGCCATGGGCCAGGTGGTCATGGTGTAGGAGATGGGGGAAGCTGGGTCTGGGTACATGCTGGAGGTAGAGCCAGAGGATCGACCGAGGATTCTGACGTAGGATGTGAGGAGAAGATTAAGGAATCACTCAGAGATGTGTTGTGGTGTTTTACTGAAACCTTGCTCTGTGCCAGACTCCATGTGAAGCAGTTTGCATGCCTTACCTCACTCGTGGAGTAGCCTGCATTAGGTGTAAAGATCTTCCCTTTGATGGCGTTGAAGTTACTTGGTGAGGTCATGTCAGAGAATCAGCCAACGTGGGAACCTGGTTCTGTGTGACTTGGTCACAAGAACTTCATCCTTGTCCTGCTTTGAAGAGCCAAGGAGAGGACAGAACTGAGAACTAATCCTCAGTCTGGTGTGACTCCTCAGTTCTTTTTTTTTTTTTTAAGATTTTATTTATTTGACAGCGAGAAACAGCGAGAGAGGGAACACAAGCAGGGGGAGTGAGAGAGGGAGAAGCAGGCTTCCCACCGAGCAAGGAGCCTGATGTGGGATTCAATCCCTGGTCTCCAGGATCATGACCTGAGCTGAAGGCAGTCGATTAACCAACTGAGCCACCCAGGCGCCCCAATGACTCCTCAGTTCTTATCTGCCTTTAGCCATCATCTTCCCAGTTTCAAGAGCAGCTTCCTTATGAGTGAGAACAGGGATGGAATGTTCTTGATGTTATGCTTTAATCTGCAGACCTTTTATTGTGGTGATGTTTCTAGTTACAAACAACATAACTTGTGACAGGTCCGTGGTTAAAGCAATGAGGCTAATACAAAAGCGAAGGTTAAGTAAAGCTTTATTTCGACCCAAGCATCAGAAATTTTACCGGCCGGAACCAGGGTTGCCTCCCAAGGGAGAAAGAACGCCCCTGACATTTCTCAGGCTACCTTTTATTTTGACCTCCCCCCAAATAACAAGCTAACCAGGGTTAATTTGCTTTTGTATTGCTCCAGGAAATGGGACATTGAGGGCATTTCAGGGTGTTCCCATTCTTAGTTTGCACCTCTATTGCTCAGAGTCTGTAAGTTGGGGGTTAACTGATTGGGCACCTCCCCCAACCTGGCTCACCTTTGTTTTACAGGGGCTGCTTGCCCATATTTTCCTCAAGCTGTTTTTCTGAGTAAACAAGATGGCAGCTCAGATTTCTAAATAGGTCCTTACATTTGCTTCAGTGGTTCTTTCTTTTTTAAACGATTTTATTTCTTTATTTGACAAAGAGAAAGATGGAGACTGAATAACCGAAGGGGGGAGAGTCAGGGGCAGAGGGAGAGGGAGAAGCAGTCTCTCTGCTGAGCAGGGAGCCTGATGTGGGGCTTGATCTCTGGACCATGAGATCATGATCTGAGCGAGAGGCAGATGCTTAAGTGACCGAGCCACTCAGATGCCCCTCAGTGGTTCTTTATTTCTTTGTAACATCGAGATCCCAATCCCCAATTATGATCTTAATTTTTCTCCGTTTCCCCCATTGATTATACCATACTCTTCCATTTCCTTAGATTTTCTTCTTCATGGGATAAAATTCCTGATCTAGTCATGATAGAATGACTTCATCAGGGAACAGAGGTCTTCCCAGATTATCTGGCTTAAGCACTGGGAAGACTCAGCTCTCTGAAATTCATTTTCTAGTATATCCCCATGGATCTTAGGTGGTATAGTTTGGAGTTACATCCTAAAATTTCTCAGGAGGAGGATTTTTCTTGTATTTAACAGGTCCACAAAGCCCAACATCGCATCCTGAGACATGGATCTTGAAAAAGAGAGAGAATGCACGCCCCCAGAAATGTCTTATCTATTTGACTTTTCTAGAAATGCATTGCAAATAGCCTTTGGATGAAACAGCAGAGGGCCCTCCTCAACCCACCCACTGGCCCTTATCCTCCTTTATCGCTAATATTAGGCTCCTAGTATGGTTCTGTTTAAGAACAAGGGCCAGAGGGTGCCTGGGTGGCTCAGTTGGTTAAGCGACTGCCTTCGGCTCAGGTCATGATCCCGGAGACCCGGGATAGAGCCCTGCATCGGGCTTCCTGCTCGGCGGGAAGCCTGCTTCTCCCTCTCTCACTCCCCCTGCTTGTGTTCCCTCTCTCACTGTCTTTCTCTCTGTCAGATAAATAAATAAAATCTTAAAAAAAAAAAAAACACAAAACATTAAAAAAAAAAAAAAAAAAAAAGAATGAGGACCAGAAAGACATAGAGAGAGGAAATTATCAGGGAGAAAGGCAGACCTAAAAATCCCCCTCACCCTTCAGAGGTCTGCTCCTTCCTCTGCCATTTCACCTACCTCCATCTTACTGATGGGGAACATTTTAAGTAAACAATGTTCGTGGGGCACCTTGGTGACTCAGTGGGTTAAGTTTCTGCCATCAACTAAGGTCATGATCCCGGAGTCCTGGGAATGGATAAGGCTCCCTGCTCAGTGGGAGACCGCTTCTCCTTCTCCTCCCTGTTGTGTTTTCTCTCTCAAATAAATACATAAAATCTCCAAAGAAATAAAACAAACAAAACAATGTGCATCCCTGTTTTATCTCCAAGGTAAACTTTGTGTTCCTATATTTGTTTTCCTCACTTTTCGTTAAGTTTTCTTTGCAACAGAGGCAGGCACTAACTGTCCCTTCACACAGAACACACAATAGAGTCCAAGAGGGAAGAATGACCTAATATCGCCTGTGAGAAACTTGTAATCAGTCATCAAACCCCATTCCTTTGGCAAAGAGCAACTTCGGTTCACCTCTCCTTTCAGGTCTTTGTGTAGAAAAATCTCTTTGCCAGTCAGTTTTGGAGGAAAGGGAATTAGCCTGCAGTGCAACATAATTTTCTGTGTGTGTGTGTGTGTGTGTGTGTACATGTGTGTGTGTAATGATGGAGCTTCTCCACTGATAAGCTTTTCTGGTGGGGTGCAATATGGGAGTAGAGTGAGTTACAAGCAATCATATTCTCTCCTTTTTAGTTTAATACTTGAGAAAAATGAATAAGCTCCTCAACATTGCTAAAGAGGCTGACAAATTAGTTTTTCTCCCTGTTTTTCTGCTCCTATCTCTGGCTCCTAGTCTTTCATGGTATTGTGATAAGTCGGAGGAGGAAATCAATTCATACGGTAAAAGGACATAGTCCAGTTATTTCCTCTTGCAGTTATATGCATCTCTCCCCTCTATTGTGGTCCCATGAAAGGTGCTCTTTATGGACACTTAGAAGGGGCGAGTCAGCATCTCAATCACAAAGAACCTGTGTGCAGCCATGAATCCAGTATTATTTTGCAAATTTCCTCTATGAAAGCTGATAAGTAAGCAGTAGAGTTGGAAAATGAAATCCTCTCTTCTCTTCAGATGCAAACTTTATCTCAATCCCTGACGAAACATAAGTGCCTTTTAATTATTCAGAGAGGAAATGCTAATAAAGATCCTATGTTTTGGTAAATTTCTCCACTTCTCCCCGGGTGCATTTTTACAGCCTAACAGGACAAGAGCTTGCAGATACTTTTACTTAGCAGAAAATACTCACTTTCTCATTGACTAAAAGATTTTTAAATCCACATGTAGGAAACAGTTTAAAAAAAATGCAGTGAGTAAGCTCTGGACTAGAACTTTCTGAAATATGATGTATATTTACATATCCTGTTTTCTGAGGTGTCAGGTCAAAACTATACTGCTTCTGTCCAAAGGCTGGCATGAGATATACAGGCAGATGAAAGATCCACCGTGATCTTTTTCTGTTTACTTTTTAGTGACCCATAAACTAATATCACATGTATCAGAAATGACTAAATTATATTTCTGAGTTTATTTAGACTGACTATATAAGAATAATCATTAGACCTTAAAATATTGTCTGTATTAATCTTTCTTTCTCTCTCTCTCTCTCTCTTTCTTTCTTTCTTTCTTTCTTTCTTTCTTTCTTTCTTTCTTTCTTTCTTTCTTTCTTTCTTTCTTTCTTTCTTTCTTTCATCAGAGCTACATACTCCCAGAGCTGATGATATATAACTTGGTATGTTTCTTGAGTGAATTCAGACCAGAATAATGCTTCCTTGAGTATATTATTGGATGTGAAGCAAAGGAGACTAAAGCAATGCCAGTCATCTGCATATTGTCTCTAGGCTTCAACCCTGCCTTCTGTGATATCCAGAGGGAGACTAAAGCCACATTTCTGCTTTGCCAGCTGCCCATGTTATAGGCTCTGCCTATAGGGGGCAATAGAGAGACACTGCTGGGCCGGAGGAGGAGGGATGAGCTGGATCTTGCCTGTTGGTCTCCTGGCCCTTTCAGTGTTGCTCCAACAGTGCAGTTTTCTTAGCATCACTTGCCATGCACAGAATCAGCCTGATTAAAGGTTTGAGCCCTCAAGCAGTGTCCTCTTAGTGGAGGTCTGAGCCTGAGCCCCATGGAGCAACTCTTCTTGCTCCCAGGTTCTGATATCCACAACCATTTCTCTTTTCCCTCCCAGTTATTATCTTTGGATTATTTAACCCAGTGTTCTCTTTTGGTTCTTTAAGCACCCAGAACCCATATATGAAATTCTGGACCCTGGAATATAATAAGATTACATATACCTGACCGTGCAGAGGTCCTACAGGGACTGCAAAGGGATTATAATGCTGTCTGAAAAAAAGAATTCTAGAGAGATTGTGTAGATACATACTGTCAATTCTCATTATATATACTATCTTATGTAATTATAAACATTGTAGAGTCAATTATATATAATTTATGTATAATCAATATTATACACACACACACACACACACACACACACACACACACATAGAGTCAATTCTCATTGTTTGTGGCAGTCATGTGGTAAATGCAGAACCCTTGTCCCTAGGGAGGGAAGGTTTAGGTTAGTTTCCTATAACTTTCTGGTCATCTTTTGTCAACCAATCAAAACATAACCTATTTTATGTGCATTTCTGTTTTAAAAATCTTATTTAATATATATTTATTGAATAGCATTGCACTCATGACCAGCAGTTCCCATGCGTGAGTAAAGCTTCTCTAATACATGCATTTTCTCCGTGAAACACCGCACAGCCTTCTTGTGCTTAGGAACACTGCTCAGAACATCAGCGTTATCCCTGAGGGCACTTTAAGCATTGAAACCACCAACAGGAGGCACAGAAATGAAAAACCTAGTGAGATCTATGGTGACAAGGGCACTTGTTTATAGTGTGAGAGCTGAGGCTGGAAGACAGAGTATCTATCGCCGGTCACTGTTGGGTCAGGTGTCAGGTGACTCAGTTTTTGCCACTTTGCCCCAAATGCAAATGACTGCAAAAGCCCCATGAGTATTGACTGTGGGGTTCCAAATAAATTTTAACAAGTAGGAGAGTTGGGAAATGTACAATCTGCAAATAATGAAGATTTGCTCCCTATTCATCTATGTATCATTGGTCTATTTGTCTGCCTACCTAAAGTCTCCCAAATGATCTCCTGCTTTTAAAGCAAGTGTGGATTAATAAGCTTATATTTTCTGCTCTTGCCCCAATCTGCCCCTGAGGACTTCAGCTATCTTGCAGTATCAACACATCCCAATCTCCTTATTTGGGGGAGTGACAAAATGGTCCTGTAGGGTGCTAATGGGATAGTTGCCCCTAGTCTCTGCTAGCAGCACTGTTTGAGAGGGTCGTGCCAACCTCACTGAAGACAGGAGTCACTTTGAGCAGGACAACAGGTATACCCCCTGGTTCTCCCAAACACATCATATCTTGGATGGGTATGAGGTTCTGTGCAGAATAGAAGAAAGGACGATTCTACAAGCCTGCCTATTATGTATTTAATCATGTGCTGAAATAGAGCCTAATGAAATTGAGGAACTCAGGAAATGTTTGTGCCAAGCTGGCTGCCTGAAATTTACTGGGGGATCTCTAAAAACATGCAAGTTGTTATGGACATTTTTGGTTGCTGATCCAACAGATACTTCCCCATGGCCCCTCTCAGTAATACGACAGCCAGATATGTCAGATGAGACTGGATCCTGCCCAAATCCAGGATGGAGAATCTTAATTGGTTACAAATTATGTTAATTCTATTTCCATAACCAGAGCTTATTTAGGAATGGAGTTGTGATGGGCTTCTGGCCAAAGGGGAGTCAGGGTAAATCAAATGGGGAAACTAAGGAGCAAAGAACAAGGCCTGGTTTTGGTCATGAAGTGTAAAGATAGGAGCTGCAGTAACTATTGTGTAATGGGTGTGGGGGGAAACACAGCCTGAAGTTGTCACACTAAGAAAAAGTCAACACACTGAAGACGGTAGTGAGGAAGGTGCTGCTTTGTTAGTTGATACTGAACTGATCTCTTGAGTTACTTGTGTGAGATAATAACCCATCTTAGTTAAACTATTTGATTTTAATTTTACTTTATTTTTAAAGATTTTTATTTATTTATTTGAGAGAGAGAGAGGGAGTGCAGGAGCCGGAGCAAAGGTTGGGGGAGGGAGAAGCAGTCTCTCCACCGAGCAGGAAGCCCAGTGACTCAGGGCTTGATCCCAGGACCAGCGAAGGCAGACACTGAGCCGACTGAGCCACCCAGGTGTCCCTTGTTTAAACTATTTTAAGATGGCTCATCTTTCACTTTCACCAGTAGTCCCCTACTGATTCGCAGATTTCTTTGTGGAAATCCAGATTCAATAATTGTGGGTATTGTGGTCTCAGGAACTTGTGGTTTTGGAAAGTTTCTCTGGGTATCTTTTGGGCAACGGTGGTCAGTCTCCTTGATAAGTTATCTTAATTCAGGTGAAATTAAGGAAGGATGACTTTTGTACTCTTGGCTTGAGGGATCACACTTGAATCCAGATTGGCATGGCTCCTTTCTCTTCTTTAATCTAAATCTGTCCCTGGCATTATGGTTAAAATCATGGCAGTGTCAGATGTGGGCAGTTTACAAGGCTCTGAACCCAACAGCCTTAGTCCAACCAAGAGCACACATAGAGGGTGTGCTTTGTTCTGCCCCTCTCATCCCATCCTGCCTCTCTGTGCTTCTACTCCAACATTTTGAAGGTTGGACCCCTTGATGACCATGCCCCTTATTCAGAAACTATACCCATCTCCTTTTTTGAAATCTATATATCTTCCTTACAATGCAACTCATCTTACACAGATACAGCCACACTTACATAAATGGTGGTCTTGAGAATTTAGATGCAGACTGTACATCCTGATGGAACAGGCATAATTATACCACGGATCTCATGGTCTAAGATTCAGCTGGGTTACAATTTGCAGATGGGCCTCAACTTCCGTATAAGTCTTTGGTTTAATTATGTAAAAAAACAGCCATTCTTGAACTGGGCCACCTCTGCTTCTTTGCACTATTAGTTCCCTATTTCTCAAACCTCTGTTCGGCTCTATGTCTTTGTTCTAATTATCTCATCACTTCCTTTGCTTTGGCCATCCTGCTTCAGATACTCTGGCATTCTTCTTGTCCCTGACTCTGATATTCAGCAACTGACTTCAGCTGCATGTGCCTATCTTCTTATTGAAGCTCTGAAATTAGGTGATATTATATATTAGTTTTTCTTAGAGGATGTATTTAGATGGAGGATAAATTGCAAGAGTTGAAACTCTGTTCTAGAGCTTAGGGAAATTCCAAATACAACCTGCTTTTAGAATTTTGCATGAGTCTAACAATTCTTAGATAGGGGTTTATACCTCCTAGACCATTGATAAAATGTGGGTTATGTTTAGAGTTTTTGAGCATTTTTAGGGCAGTTTCAAATTTCACCTTTAGAAAGAGATGGGAGATCACTGACAGTCAGTGGTGTTTTTCCTCATTCATCAAAGCATAAGCAGGGTATCAGAGATTTCTAGTCCAGAATCTAGTGTAGATCACAGTAAGCATTGTGATCTACTGTCCTTGAGATCAAGAGGTTTCCATGATTGCATGAACAAAATAATTGTCAC
>PITA01011551.1:42004-66241 GCA_004023965.1 Spilogale gracilis | reverse complement strand
CACTCACAGAGCACTTTCGTTTTGGGGTATTTGTTTTCAATGGTTCAGCTCTGCAGGCTTCCTCCCCCACTCCCCTGTCTCTGGGGGCAAGCCTCCAGACCCTCTTATTTGTTTCTACCTTTTTGCCGATGTTCCTTGTCTCTCGTGGCGGTCCAGAAGTGGGAAATATCACATTTCAGGCTGATTTCATGGGTGTTCACGGTGGTCTTGTAGTGTTTTTTTTTTTGCTGGAATTCAGCTCTCTTCAGGGAACTCCCCGAAATGTGGTCACCTGGCCTTCTGCCATCTTGACTCCTCCCCAAATTACATATTTTAATTTAGTATAAATATTCATGATCTGAGTGTCTCAATGTTAACCATTCTCCATTTTTGTATATCAAGCATTTGATTGCTGGACAGTTGTACTGAATAGCAGGGTTTCTAGGGAATAACACAGAAATATAGACTCATGGAGAGAAGAAGAGAATGCAGAGACTGAAGATGGAGACATTTTTCTCCAATCAGAAATGTTCCTTTGTGGGGCGCCTGGGTGGTTCAGAGGGTTAAAGCCTCTGCCTTTTGGCTCAGGTCATGATCTCAAGATCCTGGGATTGAGTCCCACATTGGCTCTCTACTCAGTAGGGATCCTGCTTCCCCCTCCCCCCGCCTGCATCTCTGCCTACTTGTGATCTCTCCCTCTGTCAAATAAATAAATGAAGTCTTAAAAAAAAAAAAAAGCTCCTTTGTAAATGAGGTGGCATTTGAACCTTGGAGGCCTTGAAAGATGAGTAAATTTGATAAGCAGTGACAGAAGTAATGGGGAATAATGACAGGATCTTTTCCTAGAGAATTAGGATTTATGGAAGAATGTAGCTGAGGTAAGTCTGGAAGGTAGATTGATTGGTTCCAGATTGTAGAGCTTTGGTGAACAGAAAAAGAGCATGCATTAATAACAAAAATAATGGGCTAACTATTCTCTTTAACCCTTATTCAAAACTTCCCATGCCTTTCCCTAACATTTGGGATGATCTTGACAAGGCCTCTAATGGATTCCCTACTTGATCTGGATGCACACTACTTCTCTGATAGCCAGAATGGTCTTTATATTCTTAAATAAGTCAAACATATTAACACTGCAAGGCTTTTGCATCTGCTGTTATATCTGCCTTGGTAGAGTCTTTCCCCAGGTATTCTCTTGGTTTTTCTCTCTCTCTTTTTAATTTTTACTTGTCCAGTTATACCTTCAGAGGATCAAGGCCTTGACCACACCTTCATTTCCCACTTCCGGACTTTAGAACTGTGAAACAATACGTTTCTATTGTATTAAGATGCCCACCTTATGGCACTGTTACAGCAGCTTTAGCAAAGTAACATACTTGTTAATAAGAATTTAGGTCTGAGGAAAGAAGTGTGAATTTTCTCAAGCTTATTTCATCAGCTACTTCTCCCCTTAAAATGCTCTTTTAATAGTGTCTTCAATAGTGAGAGCTCCTGGGTGGCCCAGTCTTTAAGTGTCTGCCTTGGGCTCAGGTCATGGTCCCAGGAGACTCAGGTCATGATCCTGGGATCCTGGATCAAGCCCTTCATTAGACTCCCTGCTCAGCAGGAAACCTGCTTCTCCCTCTCTCACTCCCCCTGCTTGTGTTCCCTCTCTAGCTGTATTTCTCTCTGTTAAATAAATAAATAAAATCATTAAAAAAATAGTGTCATCAGGAGAAGTATTAAACAGAATTCCAAGTTCAGCAGAGCTGGTCTAGAAACATAGCCCTTTTCCCCAAGATTACCCACCAAACATTGCTTGATGGTGTATGTAATTCCTTATGATAATTCTGGAGTGATATTTGGCAAAAACCATGATTCTGAGACTAAGATTAAAGATTGGTTAAGAATGAAGCATTTTTCCAAAACTCTTTTAATACTAAATGTGTCCTCCTTGTACTCTTTTATAAAAACATAACATTGTTCATATTTGATGTCTTTAAAATATTAACCACAAAGTCCAAAGTCTTTCACATGTTTTCTCACAGCACTCTCAGAAAAATTATCTTTTATTTGAGCTAAATTTCCCACCATCATTTCCCACTGATGCCTTGGTGCAAATAGTCTATTAGGAAAGAGAAAATAGATGTGATTCTTGGCCTTTCTGTAAAGGGAGAATTTTATTAGCTTTACACTGCTTTGTGGAAAACGGATTTTAGAGAGTGGGATAGAGTCCCCTGTAGTGTATTTTATTTAACTTTTCTTCTTTATCATCAAACATAAGGCCTATGCTGATAGACCCAGAATTTATATTGTCCTTTGCATTTAATAGGATTCCACCTAGGCATGGCCAGTAACTGACAATCGTTTTAAGTTATCATCCCACCGAAATTTTTGTATAGCACTAATATATTCTTTTAAAGCATGCAGTGTTTAGAGTTCATCATAAATTTCAATGCTTGATATTCAATTGTTCATGAGACTGTGATTCTCAAGGGCGTTGGTGGATTTTTATACATTTTCAGTTTTCCTATAACCCCACTACAGAAAAGTCATCCAATATCTTTCAAAGCTTGTTTCAAGGTCTTGCATGTTTTTATTTTGAAGATTTTGCATATGTTATTTGAAGAATAAAGTCCAGAGGCAAAGGCAAAAGAATTTTAAAAGCATTAAAAGTAACTTGGTAACCTAGTCTTATGGAAAAATAAATTGATTACAAGTTGAGAATGCATATGCTCTAACTCTGACACTGGAGTAAACTCTAAACATCTCAACCTTTAGTTTTCCTATCTGGAAAAAAAAAAAAAAAAAAGGATCAGACAAGATAATTTCCAGCTGTAAAGTGTTACAGTTCAAGTCTGTGGTGAATCTGAGGTATTTCAACATGTATCTAACAACGAAGTAACACAGGCCCATGAAGAATATATATCCTTAACTGATTGAAAGGATTGGGTCAGGAAATGTTTGAATACAGGACCTTAAGGGAAAGATAATTGGTGGACAATGTGCTTTCTAGTCTTCGGGTAAATTGAATAAACTTGTTTTCAGTGCTGCATGAGACTTGTAGCAGGCAGAACTTAAAGGCTGTCTTCAGAAGGTATTACAATATCTCTTTCATCTTAAGAAGCCATTCTTCATTACCTGCATTATCAATAACAAATTTTCACAGAAAACAGTGTAAAAGGATGCACTATATTAAAATTCCCTAGCAATGTAATATACATCTTGACTTCAGAAACCTTGATATATGAAGGCATCTAGTGACTCAGATTGAGAGAAATAAGACATTTGAAACACAGAGCACAGGCTGTGCTATTTTACTCTTTAAAATCATAGATTTGTCAATTATTTATCTCTCCTCCCACTTACGTATAAATGCTATAAGAGATACCTCTGTTATCTTGGTTATTGTTTTAACTTTACTATTTTTCTCCTTGTTTGATCTCTAGTGTCTTGAAAGTGCTTATCACAAAGAGACATTCAATACACATTTGTTAATGGAATAAATGAATTAATGATGACAATGTCTGCATTTGGAGAGAACATAGTCCCCATTTTTACATGGAAAATGGTGGAGCAAATGAACAGTATTGACTGAAAGGAACTCAGTACTGCTTTGGCAATGCAAGATGTAGCTTTGGGAAATTAATGACCTAAGCAAGAAAACTGTCATTGTAAATGATATCAGAGCACACCAAGAGTATATGGCTTCCATCTTGAGTAGTTTTACAGAGAAGACAATAGCAACACTGTTTATGAGCCTATGTGAGTCACCACCACATATAACCACACTCCACAATAGAAAGCTGGAATTCCTGTAATATGCAAGTAAATACAGCAAGCCTGTGGCATTTGAGTTATGACTCTGAATACAATCTACCTGGAGAAAACCAGGTTAAAATTCTACCATTTTATAGAATAATTCGTTAAGTATTGAGAATACAAGATGAACAAGAAATAATTTCTCATCCTCGTACTATACCTGCCCTGCCAAAATTTCACAGTTTCCTTTGAGGGAGGACAAATTAAAAAAAATAAAATTAAAATAAGATAAAATATTACAGTACCTTTTTTTAATAGAATGGCAGAGAGATAGGGACTTTATCCTGGCTATCTTGCTTCTCAAGGAATATATATATTCAATTATCTTCTTAAAGTTAAGCCTGAGTAGATTGTCTATAAGAGAACTGACTAGTGAAGCTGGCAGTCATCAGGAAAAGCAAAGTTTTGGTGTTACATGTAACTACAAATATATATATATATATATATATATATAAATATATATAATCTACTTTTTATTTACACAAGTATATATAAAACACATTTTTATCTACTAATATACATATATATCCGAAAAGAGAAATACATTCGTATGATTATAAAAAGAGACTGCAATGTTAGAGGCAAACACTTCCACAGGGCCTTATGTGACCTAGCTTCTGGATAATCACCAGAAGTGAGGATGTGCATCTTGAAATGGCACAGTATTTGAAGGATTCTTTAAGGGCACAATTACTGAAAACCAGCCTGGTATGTGTAATAAAAAGCAAGCGAAATTTGAGAGGACAAGATGCATGCAAATGTTAATCAGTTCCACTAATAATTATTTTGATAGAAAAATGGATACTTCCTTTAAGGAACTACTAAATTTGAAAAAATATATATTTCTAAAGGTAGTAGATATGATAGTGCCTTGTATCCTTTTCTTAGTTGGTAGAAATTAAAGTGTGTTCCAGTTTCTAAAAGCATTTATTTTCATCTGCACTGGGTAAAGGAAAGAGGTGTCAAAACACATAAATCAAGATGAGCTTAAATGTTCAGCAATGGAGATGTGACGAATGAAGGGTGACATAATTGACTAAACTCTGGAAAATTTCTATATGATTAAAGCACTTGTTTTAGAAAGGCACTGAATGGTACAGCAAGCAATCTCTTATAATAATATATGCTTAACTGGGAAAACCTGAAATAGACCAACAGTCCTACTGAACAGGAATGAAATAAAGATAATTATCTGCTGTTTTGTATAATCTATCCACCCTTATCATTGTATTTCTTTTATATTTTAGAGTAAGTTTGACCCTTGAACTTAAGGGGTTAAGGACACTGCCCCTGCCTGCATTGTTGAAAATCCACAAGTAACTTTCAGCTCCTCAAAAAGTTTTACTTACAGCCTATTAGCTGAAACAGTTAACACATATTTTGTATGCAATATGTATTATGTACTGTATTCTTACAGTGAAGTAAGCTAGAGAAAAAATTAAGAAAATCACAAGGAAGAGAAAAATTTATAGTCCTGTACTGACTATACTTTTTCAAAAAAATTGCATAAGTGGAGTTGTACAACTCAAACCCATGCGTTCAAGGGTTAGCTGCCTAATGTTAAATAGCAGATTTCTTTACAGAAGGTTAGATTTCCAACAACACCATTTCTAAAAATTGTCATTAGAATAAAATATCAAATCAAATAATAGGTAGTAAATATCAATAAGTGGGAGGAGGGGAAATGGGGTATAGCTTCTCTCTAAAGTGAAAACTGTTGGGGCACATATATTCAAGTGTTGTGACTACATAAACATATTTTGGGCAGCCTCCCTTCTTATGTCTAATATGTAAGAAAGCAGGGTTAAAGATAAGCCTCGCCATACTCTTTTCCATTTCTTCTCTTTCACATGTAATTAGATATACTCAACCCTCTCTATCTGGAAACTGGTTGAAGGGTTGGCTTCATCATATGTGGAGTCCAGTGCAAAATTAAAATGTAGGGCCCTGTGTTTGAAAAGGAGAAAAAAATATCATTAAAGATTGCAAAATGTTAAACTTTTTCCTTTCTTCCAGTCTGTCGTTCAACTTGCCATTGTTTCCCATTTGTTATTTAATTTCATAATGACATTAAATTTCTCATAATTTAATTTCTTATAATGTCTTATAATAAGAAAAATGTAATTATTAGCATAAATTTTACTATTCATATTTATATTGTGAAACACCAGTTCATAATGCAAGTATAGGAACACTTCAATTGTATGCATAACCACCAAAATGAAACAATTTGTATTTCCTGCATATGGAAATGCTGCACAAAACTAAGTTAGCTGTTTGTAGTTCACATGGTGATATGCATACATTCTACCAATGCACTACCTTCAGCAGTCAGATGAGTAAGGAAATGAAAAGGAAATAGAGGTTGTTCTTTGTTTTCCTTTCCTTCTACTTCATCCTGTTTGTTATAAGTGCTTAGCTAATATAGGAAAGTTATACAAATATGAAAGCATATGGTAGGATTCTTTGCTTGTTCATATCTCTTAGAATGCCATTATTTTCTGTCTGCCTTTGAAGCAATTCTGGTTCTCATGGAAAGTGACCACTAAGAGCTGGCATGCTCTGCTTTTTCAGTTGTAGATGTAGCACATTTACCTTTGCTTACTTTGAGTCTTGTAGAAGTCCCACACATTGTGTGCTCTCCAGAACTCTGTTCACAGAGTATCGCAACCACTGTGTACAAGTGGAGTGGATTGACAAGCCTATTGTGACTATGTTTTCTGCTAACGTGCATGCTCCATTGTCCCATCAGTCTTCATTTTGCAAAATGCAAGATCAAAAATAAAATTAAGAATTTGAAGAAGGCAACAAGAGCTTTAAACTAAGCTGAGGTCCTTAAGAGCATGAGACTCTGTGTGATGGCCCAGATCAAATACTATGAAGCTAGGCCTGTTTGGTTGTGTAAATTATTTTCACTTAGAGAAAATGTGAGTTTCTATTGTATCTTGAGCCCACATCAATCATACCTTGTTTTAATTGTCATTGCAACATACATAATTTTAACATCATATTATGTATATCTTTAAGGAAGGGGTGTGGCTATGCAGGCATTTTATTCCTGAACTGTGGACTGTATAATAAGATCTAAGCCTATACCACTAATTCCATCCAGTTCATAAATGACTTCATTAATGCCAGTAACTTATTCACTAAGACATACACATCAGAATCGCCAAAAACCCACCTGAGAGATGTGCCAGCATATGCCAAAGCTTTCCAACAGGTGAATTAAAAACCACACAGGCCCAGTATTTATCTTGCTGCTGCTCTGTGTGTCCTTCGCTCCCTGTTTTATAATCATAGTGACATTCTTTTGCCAGTTATCAGCCCTATCAATTGGTATGGGCTTCATTTTGGTATGTTTTGATTTATATGTTCTCTTTGCATATTTTAACTGATTCCCATAATTTCCATAATTCTCTGGAATTATGAGAATTTGATTGAAATGTATGTTCATGGTAGAGAGGTTGAAAAAATAATTGGGTAAAATAAAGAGTTAGATAATAGAGATAAGTAGAGGGATGAGGGATCATAGTGAGGATCAGATTCTGTAACGTTGCAGAACTGGTAAAGGGGAAAGACAGCCATCTGTGTTTGCAAGGAGAAAATCAGCTGGAGGTTACAGGAGTTCATAGTGAAGATGTGATGGGAGATGTGACAATGTGGGTGTGTTGCCTGACCTGGACCGAAAGGTTGAACATGAGTAAGACAAAAAACTTTTATTGTGTTTGATTAGTAGAGAATTGGGAATGCTTTTCAGAGGATTTAATAATCACTGTGAGTCCTTCAAATTTTGAAATGTTTTTCTTCAAGTGCTCAAAAGGTAATTTCGTGCTTAAAAGCTGCCCCATTAAGGGAGCTATTATTTTACCTTCTCAATGCCCTAATCACCCACAAATTGAATTAAAAGCACTGTTGCCAGTTTTTCTTTTGGGTTAATCATAATTACCCAGCAAATTGTTTTCAAAAATCATCATGTTGCAGAAATAGTATCTGGTTTATGCTGTTTGCTTTAATCTCATCTGCATTTATCAGCTAGTCATACCTCCTGCTGACCCCTTTTGTATTTTAGAACAACTTGATGTCATTAGACTTACAGAGCCAGAACATCTACAACATCCACTGTACCCATGTTTTTGTGACATCATAATAACTGTTTAGAAAAGTTAAAAAAAAAAATTTAACTCCTGTTTGAATTTTAAGATTTCAAATAACCAATTTTCTTGATTGTTCTAATCAGTTCTTTTATTTATGATTTCCCTGGAAATAATTTTCTACAAAGTCTAATCAGACAGAAAATATTATAAATGGAGTGTTTTGTCTTACTGGGTTGGTCTGTGTTATTTCACTGGTAACCTTTCAGGGTTTTTGTTGTGATGATGGTGGTCATTTTGTTTGTTTGTTTGTTTGTACATAACATTTCCTCCCCCTAAAGGATCAATTCAGAAAAAATGTGCTTACCAGATACATTTTAAAAGTTCACACACAATTTTCTTTTAGTGACTCCTGTGGAAAATATGAGAATATAATCTAAGAATTTACATAGATTCATTGTCCTTTGAATAGAGGAATGCCATTTTGAAAAGTAGCATTATGTTTGAGCCACTGACATTTTTTATATCTGAGTCTATTTGGGAAGTTACATTAGAGCTATTTTCTAATTTTGAATCCTTTATACTTTTTAACACTTTAAAATGAAAAAAAAATCTATTCACTTAAGGCATTTCATTTCAACTTTACAAAACCCCTAAAATGTAGATACTGTTTTCAAACCTAGATAAATAAACTGGTCACAATAGTGAAATAACGTCACTTAAAATTATATGTAACAGACTTAAAATAGTTGATTTCATTAAGTGAATTTTTCAGGAAGGGATACTGAGTTGTAGATATAAATTTAGGAGTTGAGAGAATAAATATGATCAAGAATTCTGAGATAAGAGGAGCTCAGAAAGTATACCCAGGGGAACTAAAAACTTTAGAGTGTGAAAAGATAAGAATCCCACAGAATAAACTCTCAGGGACTCTCTGTGAACTAGGAGTTGAACCATGAGGAGGTAACATCAGGGAGGCTAAGTGAAGGAATTGTAAGGAGACTGTGATTAACTATTGCAAATGCTGTTGCTAAGACAAATAAGATGACTGAAAAAAAAAAAAGCTATAGCATTTAGTAGCAATGGAGATAACGATTGTCAACTATCGTTTCAGTGGAATAGCAAAGATGAAAGCCTGACCGGGAAGTGGAAGAGATAAGTAGAACAGAGATGATAAAAACACTGTAATTTTATTTTTTCCTAAAAGAGGAACATGGGTACTGAATGCAAGCTGACGACTGATGTGAGCATCACAGAAAGGCTGGGAGATATTTTAGAATGCTTGTCTGATAGGATGATCCTGACAGAGGAAGCATTTATGAAGAAGGAAAGAGGGAGAAAGCATGGAATGCAGGAAGGTGTGGAAGAAGAAATAAAATAGAGCATAACGATGTGGCATAGGTACTCCAGTGTTTGTAGAATCCAGTGGTCCCTTTGGTTACCTGGGTTTGTGCTTGACCAGGGGACAGATGATGGAGGTGATGGGAACAGGAACAACACAACGCCATGTAGAATATATCCAATGTTCTAACTAGGTCACAATTGTATTCTGGGATGACATTTTGCCACAGAGAAACATGAAGAAGCAGCACTACCCGATTCACTGTCATCTGTGTCTGAAGTCCTCTTCCTCCTGGGCCTCTCCTGGATGACACGAGCTGAGGAGATTTTTTGTAGAAGCATTGTGCTCCTTCGATGCCAGATCATCATGTGTAAATTTAGCTCACTCTAAGTTGAAGTAAGATGCTTTGGCCAGAGAATTTTCCCAAATTCTTATAATCCTCTGTTTTGGGAGATAGACATTTTTCTGTATTTTCATTGTTATTTTCATTGGCTGGCATACATGAGATTGATAAGGGAAATGTCTGAAAAGGGTGACCTGTTTTTGATTCATATGAGGCTGCCAGTGTGATTTTTATTTCAGGTGTTTTAGCCTACAAAAGTCTGAGTACTTTGTCATAGGAGCCTGTGTTGTCTTGAATTAATGCTCCAGGTCCTAAGGATGACCTTATTGGCAAGAGATTCTATGTCTAGATGTGTGACTTCACATACATTAAGGTCAGCTTCATGGAAAAGTAATGTCCAAGACAGGGATTTTTTTGGCGTATAATTCTGTGTCAGTGGGGTGGTGGTGTGAGAGGCAGTGGTGTCACATGATGCTGGGGGATTTGATTAGATTGCCTACAATTTGCTAAGTGGGTAGGAATGGGAGAAGGAAAAGAAAATCAAGCTGTTGAAATAATACGAATCGGCAGGCACTGGTAAGTACAGGTCTGTGCCTCACCACCACCCCTCCTCCTTGAATGAAATATTTTTCCAAGTGCAGTTAGTGATTACAAAAATCAAAATGGATAAATATGGAATAAATTATCATTACTATCCTATATCAGTTACACTATCATAATACATTATTAGAAAATGAAGATGTTATATCTTGAGGGTTCTCCAGAATTCCTGGTATTTTATTAGCCTCAGAAGTCTGCATGACCTCAGAGTCCTCAAGCGTGCATTTCATATACACAGGTGAAGGGAGAGCTTCAGCATGCAGTTAAGGACTTCTTGGATAGGACCTGCGAGGGTATTGCATCTCAGGTACCTAAGTGTAAATGAGATTAGTTGTTTTAGCTCCCTAAGTTAAATTTGTTGAGAATTCCTCCCCAGCATCTAGCTAATTTCCAGGAGTCACTTTAGGGATTACAGTTTCTTTAAAGGCATTGTAGAAAGGCTTGAGCAAGGAGCGAAGTAATACAGAGGCAGAACATAGTTTCATGGCATGACACAGCATGTCCTGTTGGGCGGTCATGAAAAAATCTGTGAGGAAGTGGCTGATTTCCTTTCTCATGAAGACCAAAAGGTCTACCTAACCTGAATATAACTGGTGGCAGAGTCTCATCCAAGTAAAGCTGAACTGTCAGCTGTTAAGAACTCTGATGCAATGTGTTTCTTAGCACTGTGTGCGTTATAATGGACCTTCTCTGAGTCAGTGCCATCACATTTAGGCTCAAATTCCTTTCTTCTGTTACAAGCACAAACATACACACACAAACACACACTCACACCTTCCAGACAACACCTCTTAGATTCTTTCCCGTTGGTTCCCCTATATCTGGAATGCCACCTCGTAACCATTTTATTAGGCCCTTCTAACTCTGATATTTCCCAGGATCCTTTTTACTACTCTACAAAGAATCCTAGCCTCATTTTTTTTTTTATTATGGATCCAAATAAACCAGTAATCCAGAACCCAAACTATTAGGAACAAAAAACAGCTTCTTCACAGCTTCTTCTCCCTTGAGAGCACGGAGGTGAATCTTCAAATGCTCAAATATTTGCTGGAGTGAGGGAAAGTATTTTCATATAATTCTAAGACAAGTAATATAGGGACTGGCTATTCACCTTATCCTTTCTTCCTTTCTTCCTTTCAGTCCAACAAAACGCAAGTAGTTTAATTCCATGTATTCAGCCAGGCTGCCTATTTATGGCTTTCGCTATTTGTGTCATTCATCTACAGCAGAAGATTTCAGATGCTGCTCTGGGTGAATGACAGAGTATTGCTCAAGCCAGAGGGACCTTGATGCAACCAAATATATGTAAGATTCCCTGAGGGGAGGGGGGAACACATATTCACTTAGGTCAGTAAAAGAAATGGAAGCAGGCAGAGGAGAGGGTAGAGGACGAGTGGGGGAAAAGAGGGAGAAGACAGCAAGGAGAGACAGGGAAGGAAGAGACAAAAGTCAACACAACCTTGTATTCCAAAGACGTCCTGAGAAGGAATCCAGGGAACCATTCACAGTATAAGACTTTGAAATGTGTGGTGAAAGAGAAATTATCTTATTTTCTCAAGTTTTCTATTTTACCATGGGTACCAGGGCTTCTATGGGAGAAGGTCTGGTGAACCTCTGATGAAAGGTACTGACAGAGGTTAAATGCCTTAAGTCGGAGAGTAATCTTATTCAGAAGGAATAAGACTCTGCTTACCAGAAAGGTTAGGTGGTAATGCTAGGCTTCCCCAGCTGCAAACATTTTAGGCTGGATAGCCTATTAGCCTGTGATTTCATGCAGCTGGGATGTCACATTTGGGTAGGCTTGGCAACAGGAGGTAGGAAAGGGACAGGTTCTATTTATAGCAGAAACCAGGTGTACAAAAGATTTTTGTTCTGTTTTTGTTTATGAGGAGGATAGAACATGTCTGCAAGCAAGAATGGCAGAACACTAGGAAATGGAGTGAGAGACCATAGGAAGGAAGAGTCAACAGGCTCAGTGAGAGAATGAACATGGATAAGAAGGGAGAAGAAAGAATAAAACATGGTTATCCTGACAGAGAACGGATAATCATGGCAATAATGATAGCTCACATAATGAATGCCTACTATATTCAGGTTATGTGCATTATTGTGATCTTTGCAAAAATCAGAGTGAGGATGGTGTTATGATCCCTGTTGTATGGAGAAGAAAACCAAGACTGGGAGGGGTTGTTTGTTCAAAGTTAAACAGTGACAGAACTGGACCTCAGGTGGTTGTCTCATTCCAAACCTGTGGTCCCAAAAGCTCTTTCCAGCAGTCAGAAAAAAGTGATGCCATTGAGAGAAACAGAAAAATGAATAACAACTCTGTATGGGGAGGCTAGAAGGATGAGAAGAGGGGCCTGGATTGATTGTTTCTCTTATTACTATAGTGATGCATGCACCTTTTACAGATCATTATGGCCTTCATGTTAAAATAAGATTTGAGTATGTGTTTGTAAGTATTTATATATACAGAATGGCCAGTGATCCTTCTGAGAAAGCTTAAACATCAGACCTAAAAATTCTTCAACTAAAACCATCCATTCTTATTTATTTCTCTGAGCATAAATTAGTGGCCTGCTACAGCTGACATCTGTAGAAAATCACTATGAAGAAATGTCTTTTCCTCTTTGTGATTTAGTAGTATTTGTTACTTTTCATAACACATTGGAGAAATATGTTTTTCCACATGGCATATTTTTACTTTTTTCTTTGATGCTTATTTTTATAGTAGATTGTTTTGCTCTACACCTAACCTATTGTTCTTTTTCCTTCAGTGTTTCTTCCAAATAAACAATATTGCTTTTCTGAAACAGTATTTTCAATTCTAAAAATAACCTCCCGTGTGTTTAAAAGGGCACCCTTTTAAAAATATGCCTCCTTTGAGATATTTTCAGAGGATACTTATTTGGTTTAGTTCTTTATTTATCTTCTGACTATGTCACTAAAATGGACAGGGAGACCTGTGCGGTTTATACTCCTATGTTTAGGTGATTTAAGAAAAAAAAAAAAACACAAAAGCATCTGTAAAAGTTGAAATAGTGATGAGGATTATAGCCTGGGTGAGCTATTATGAAATCAAGGCTCACATTTCATTAGTGAAATTTACTCTGTGCCATCTCCTAGAATGAAAAAGGAAATATTTATGTCCAGTATTTGATTTGAAATATATCAGAGCCATTTGCTTAAAAAATAATACCAAGAAATAAGTTTGAAATCATCCATGTAGTCCCATGTAAACATTATATTTTTATCAGTACCATAATTATGTATTGATTGTCACTGTAAAAGCATACTGAATCTGTTACAATGACCACATTTCTAATTGTGTTAAAAAATAATGAGCAATCTTTTATCCTCCCTCACTCCCCCATTAGGTCACACTTAATACTTGAAGCATCTGTGCTTTTTACCATTTTGTGACATGTGTCATGCTTGTTATTAACTGTTCAGTGCTTCCTGAAAGCAGTGCACACTTAAGTTTAGTTCACTATTGTTGACCTACCAACAGTTAAAACAATGTCAGAAATGTAAGTAACTATTCAGAATATGTGTGGGATATATTAATGTGAGACATTATTTAAGAAGGTTATATGTGTGTGTGTGTGTAAACAGAGTGGCTTTGAGTGTAGCTAAATAGAAGATAAAAATCCTGTAAGTCACTTAAGTTGTGGGCTTGAATATACAGTTATGTTTCTCATAGAAATTAGAGCTTGACAGGAAATTAAGTTTCCAACCTAAATTACTTGCTGTTTATTTTGATACAAAGCCTTACTAAATCTTCTGAAGATATTTTTAAATATTTGATTTATGACCAGTATTTTATGACAATTTCATATTGAGGGTAGTTTATGGATTTGAGTTTGGGATTTGTAATTACAAGTATTTCTATCTCTAATAATCACAACTTAACCTTTTTAATAATTTTAATGCAGCATTTCTGGGAGTTGCTCTCCCATTTATGGAAATTGGACTGTGTGTTATTCTGTTTTTTTCTGCACAGAAAAATGTTATTTAGGACAAACATCAATTTTTTGGGGGGGGGGAAATTTTATTTATTTGACAGAGAGAAACACAGCCAGGGAGCACAAGCAGCGGGAGTGAGAGGGAGAAGCAGGCTTCCCGCCGAGCAGGGAGCCCGACAAACATCAAATTTTATCTACATACTCATTTGATTGGTCCACAGTAGGGTTATTAGAACTCATTTTATTTCTTGTTTAATAAATATAAAGCAGTATGCTTAATAAACATGATTCATGAGGTAATCAAGGTATCATATAATGAATTTTTTCTGCCTTCTACCATCTCTGTAAACTTTTCCTAGTGCATTAATCTCCCTTTTCTCTGGATAAAAACTCCATTAAACCTGAGTTTTCTGCTCAGACCTTTGTCCTTCTAAGTTGTACATAATCTCAAATCAGAAATTAGAATGTTTGATAGTTAAAATTAAAATCTGAATTTGCATGCATTAAATCTTCTGTCTACCATTACCGTACCTCTACTAGCAGAGATGTGTTCCAGATTGGAAATTGCCAGGAAAAATTGGAGAGGGATGGACAGCGAGATTGGCTTCTTCTTTTCCTTTCCCCCTAACCATAGTTACTTTGACCTCAATAAGGGGAAGGAAGATTTGGTCAGGGGCTAAGACAAGGTAAGTGTTCATTTGCTGTCGTCTGTTAATAAGCTCTCTCTCCAGCCCTGTGCTCTGGAAGTTGAGACACCCTTTTGTACTCTTTCCAGGCTTACTTCTGGTCTCTCCCTTCTTGGGGTGGGGCATTTCTGTTGAGAAAGGTCTTTGGTCCCTCCAAGCACTCTCATAGAGGAGGATTCAAGGTGATTCCTTGCATTTCTCTCTCCGTGGTATAGCAGTCACTGATCTGCATGACACTGTTTTAGATTGTATGGTCTACCAAACTCTAGAATGCAAGCTGATTCTTCCCTGTTTGGTCATTTAAGCAAAAATTGAACTGATCACTCATAGGCAGGAACAAGATGCCATTCGTGTTTTAGATTATCAGACTTCAGCCAAGCACCAGCCCTCGATATCTAACAATTTCAGCAATTTTAAAAACAATTTTCCTAGGTGGGGAGATTGAAGTCTCTCATCTCTTCTTCCCGGCTAGGAGTTAGAGGTTAAGATTTCTTAAGACTGCAGCAATATCTTTTCAGCAGTCCTCCCTTTCTCTCCCCTTTGATCTCTCATAATATCTTTGATCTGGATCAGGGGCTCAAGGTCATGGAACAGGTTCTTTTACCTTCCCATTCTAAATTCTGTTTGGATAGGAAGTACAGGGAGTCTGACCCATACTCATTATTGGAGACTTGGTTGAAACTGAGACATAACTAGGCATATTCCAAAGCATCCTGTTGCCCAAATAATTAAAAGTATGAGGAATGAGGAACAACTAGTTTGATCCATATAAAAGGACTGATACTGTACCATTGTGATTTACACAAATAGCAATTTTATCACTCTAGTATTATACCACTTTATACAACACAGTTGTATAATTTTACTAAACAGCGAGGGTCCACCTGAAATTTGGGTTCAGATAGGTTTCAGAATTCATAAGATTTTTAGACTTTAGATTTAGATTTTTGAATGCAATTGGGTACATATTTTATATATATCTCTGTGCCTCTGGATTACAAAGCTCTCTGATTTCTATATTTGGAGTGTGGTTATGCAAAAAGCTATTTTATTTGTAATGACAGCTGTGATTTCTGGCTTAGAGTTTCCATTTTGTAGAGAAATTTCAGTCATCTGGTGAAACTTCTAGGTAATGTGTGAACTATAGATAGAGGATACATCATATTCTGCCCAAGATGTCTTTATAACTCAGCAATGTGATATCACCATAAGATCTCCATCATAAATTAATTTCATTTCACACTACCTTAACAATTGACTCCACCCTCCAATATGTGAAAACATTAATTTATAAATGATAATAAATTGTGTTGAATTTTAAAGGCTTAATAATAAAATAAAATGAGCAGGGATATTTCATAGTTCTCAATTTGCCCCTCATTTATTTATTCCTAGGAATTTTGATCACTAAAGTCATAAGTGGGCTTTTTAGCTACTACATCTAGATTTCCCTATTGTTTCTTCTTTTCCTGTGCTAGCTTAGAATTTCTCAAATTTTAGTACATAAAAACATTATAGGGGTGCACACAGAAAATATGTATATTGTTAATTCATGGTTGATGTGAAAAATTCCAGGTTAATTTTTACATACATGAAGTTTTCACTTAAGGCTTCAATTTAGAAAATGACCTAAGAGTTGGCATGTCAGTGACAGGACCCGTAAGTGCAGTACAAAGACTGTTTAGTGAGGACTTGAATGGCAATTCCTCTTTGTTAAGTGTGTATCAGCAGCTGCTTTTCACTGGTTTGCAACTTGTCCTGCAGGTGTGCTCTAAGCAGGACCACCCGTTCAGCTGTATCTCATTACACTTGGAATTGTAGGACCTCGCTTAACCTACTTACTGCTTTATACTTTCTGTAAACAGAAATTGTATAAACTTTGGGAACTGTTTAATATGGGAGCAGGTGCAGTATGGACAAAACAGTGCTGTCAGGCATTTAAGAAGTCTCTTCCAGGTGTCTACCCCTGTTAGTGGTATGATCTTGAGCAAATCATTTAAAGTCTCTCTGCCTTTTGTCCTGAAAATGGAGTTAACTAAAAGCAATGGCAATACTTTAGGTTTGTATGGGGTTTTGCTTCTAAGAATTACATTCACTAAATTTCATTTGATTCTCATAATATCCTTGTGATATAACAGCTCAAACAGTATTATCCATATTTTATGGGTAAAAGCTAATACTCAAAAAAGTGAGATATCTCATCAAAACCCTGTTTGGATAGTCCTTGAAATGTGTTCTGGATTTGCATCTAGAATCTAGATTTTAAACTCCAAATACCGTTGTTTTCCCCTCATTCTCCCCTTGTATTCCCCCACTCCAGCTATATCAGTTTTGTTTTTTTTTTTAACTTCAGTCAAATGGCATCACAAATTATCAGGTTTTTTTTAGTCAGTGTTTCAAATATTCTCTTACTTCCTAAATGTTTTAGTTGACTCCACTTTAACCTAAATTTATATAAAATAAAATTAGGTAGTTATTGCAAATGGATAATCACTAATGTATCCATAAAACACATGCACAGAACAAAACCCAAGCTAAATCAATGTCATTAAATTCTAGCAAGAAAATCTAGCTAAGGATTCAATCCTGATGTTTTGCTCTTTCTTTGTTTAAAAAAAAAAAAAAGATTCGCAAGACATAGAAAGAGGTTGAAGACATACTGGCTTTTTGAGAGAACTTTTCTTAGTGAAATCAAAAAGCTTTGAAAGAGGAAAGTTTTGTCACTGTGTGATTCAGTGTTAGTTAAGGTCATGCCTATAGGTCATCTGAAATCAATTTGTGTGCCACCAATGAGTATTTGTCCCACATTGAGGAGAACCCTGTACTCTGTCTCACCTACCATGACCTACCATGACCTCCTCCTAGGGTTATAGTGAATTTCAGATAATATACGTGAAAGCATTTCAACAACATTAGCTAATTCTGGAGAGTATGCCTGTGAATACAATTCTGTGTATACGCTTCACATTTAACATAACATAAAAATGAAAAACACATTGTGCTTTCATTTTGTTTTATGGTCACTTCTGTATTAGGTGGGCTATATTAATTCCTTTAATTCTATCCTTTAAGTAATTTTTTATGTAGATATGCAGTGAAACATACATAGAAAGGTGCTCAAATCATAAAGATACACAGGTGGGGGATAGACATTTAGAAATAACAGATCAAGAACGAAATGATTGGTAGCACCCTAGAAACTCCTGCCTGTCCCTTGCTGGCCCATCCTTCCCAAGAGTAGCACATAGGTTGACTTCTAACAGTTCAATTAAGTTTTACCGGCAACTGATTTTCAATTTGGTATTCTTTAGTATCTTACTTCTTTCCCTTAACAGGTTACTTGTGAAATTCACCTGTGCTATGTCATGTAGTATTTACCCCTTTTACTGTTAATGGACATTTAGGTAATTTCCAGTATTTCCTACTACCAAAAATATTAGTCTAAATATTATATATATACATACACATACACACAGATATGCATTTCTTTTTGATGACTATCTAGGAGTGGTATTGTTGGGTCAAAGGAGATGCATGTGTAGAGTTTAGGGGAAATTGTTTTATTTACTTTTCTCATCTTCTGCCAACCAACAGTGATTTATAACTGTATCTTGATTTCCTTTTGGGAAAGATTCACCATGACTATTCAGCGATTTTAATGTAATATATCAAGTTTTTCTACTCCAGAAGCAGAAGGGTTCTTGGATGTTTCTTTTACTAGAACTTTCCTAGAATTCTCCTTTTTCCAGTGAGAATGTAAAGGCCTAAGATCTAAACTTATTCAGTCAGATTCTCTTTTTGGGGAAAAGGGGCTGGGAGAAACTTGAGTAGAACAATTCAAAACAGAACAAATGGCTAGAATTCAATCTTGGGAGGAGCAGTGAAGACTTGGAAAGTCTGGCAAGATTTGTGTTGCCTGTTCCTTATCAGTGTTAAGCCTGGTTATTGGCCTTCCCAGGATCCTGTGAGATTCCATGTCTCCTTCCAAAAAATTCCCTTTTTGATTAAAATATCTATGATGTCAGTAACACCTTTTCTCTTGCTATGCTACAATGTTCCATTTAACTATACTCTGTTGAATGTGATAAATTTCTAAATAATCTTCGTGTCTTCATATAGATGAAGATATCTATTAAAAAGTATACATTTGTGGGGCGCCTGGGTGGCTCAGTTGGTTGAGCGACTGCTTTCGGCTCAGGTCATGATCCTGGAGACCCTGGATCGAGTCCCACATCCTGCTCCCTGCTGGGCCGGAAACCTGCTTCTCCCTCTCTCACTCCCCCTGCTTGTATTCCCTCTCTCGCTGTGTTTCTCTCTGTCAAGTAAATAAAATCTTTAAAAAAAAAAAAAGTATACATTTGTGATTTCTGAACAGAGTGGAAATGCTTCCTGCAAATGAGGTCTAGAGGAAAATGGTGAAGATTATGCCCCTCTTCTCTTAACTACATGGAAAAGGCAAATAATCGAAGATAGGGGATTTGGTGGTACAGAAAGTTTTGCCTCCTAGAGTTGATACTTACTGACTCTAATCATAATTATATATTATTTATGAATGTTATATTACATTCAGATTAAGTGCATTGAAGAATAGTGTTCACAGTATCAGTTTTTATCAGGAGTAATGAGAAAAGGTAAATAAGTGTCACTTGTCATGAAATTAATGGTTTGGGATGAATTTCTACCAAGTATACTGCGTTGTATTTAATCTGTCCAAATTATGTTACATTTGCTTAAGAATTTAACATTGCATGTTTTACTTAATTATTAAGTTTTAACCCCTGACTACTAAAATCTGGAGTTGACTGGATACAAGCTAGCACTGAGACTTTGCCCTTGTTTTATCCTTGTTTCTAAGCTTCAGTTTCTTTGGAGTGTGCACTTACGTGATGGGTAAAGTTTGCTTTAATTCCTGTGTTGAATCTCAGGTATCAGTCCTAAACTGAAAAGGGACTTCAGGTCACATTTCACAAGATTATAAGTACGGAGATGATGGCTACTTGATTTGATCTAGTTTAAACATTTCCAACTGGACTAACCATGCCATCAACTGTCAGTATTCTTCTGCTCTGCTTTCCCTAATTTTATCTCAATTAGCAAAGAAAAGGGCTTATTTGAAAAAGCCTAGGAACTTTTTTTTTTTAGATTCGTATCCTAGGGCTGTGGGTGTTAGCCCTGGAGTTCAGGGTCCGGTCAGGCAGGATAAGAGAGTCAAGCTGTTGAAAGCAACAGAGGCAACAAAGCAGGTGTACTACAGGAAGACTGCTGGAGCCCAGTTCTGCTACTATGTGTCTCCTTTGTCTCCTCAGGCAAATTACTCAGCCCATTAAGATTCAGTTCCTGATAAGTAAAAAGGGGACTGGACTAGTATCACTTGGCTGTGATTATTAAATCTGTAAAGTACTCAGTCCACGTGACATTGGCTATTAAAACCATTATTACAAGTTGTTCTACTGTCGTCCTGAGATGCCTCAAGGACTCTGGATTTCTGATTACAAAACGTGTACCCTCAAAAATCAGACAAGATCTTCCTGGTGTGCTCTTTTAAAACCTTTGTACCTATTCCTTAATATACTTACTACAGCGTTTATACTTAAAATGTGAGGGTTGCTTGTTTTGATGTCCGTTTCCTTGGCTGAGATTTTAATTTCATTAGGGCAGGGATTATGTTTCTTTAGATAATGAATTTATTCTTAATACCTAAGCAAATACCTAACGTATATTAGTGCCAAATTAATATTTGTAGAATGAATGGGCTGATGAATGGATTGAAAATAGTCATCCAGGGGATCTATAGAGATACTAAAAGACTATTAAAACTGAGGAGGATTGGGGCACCTGGGTGGCTCTGTTAGTTAACCTACTACCTTTAGCTCTGGTCCTGATCAGGGTCCTGGGATTGAGCCTTGCGTGGGGCTCTCTGCTCCTCAGGGGAGCTTGCTTTGCCCTCTCCCTCTGCCTGTAATTCCCTCTCCTCGTGCGCGCTCTCTCTCTCTCTGTCAAATAAATAAATAAATAAAATCTTCAAAAAAAAGTATTAATTTACTTACATTTTTGCTCTACTTTTGCTCACATTATATTCTCAGTGCCTATAACTGATCCTCAAACACGGAAGTGACTGAATAAACATTAAGTTGAATAATATGAAACTGCCAGTATCTAATTACTTCTGCCCAACAAAAATGGCAATTTTATGTAGATCAATGTGATATTTGTTGAACAGATTAGTAAATAAACGTTTGACTCCTACAGTAATTCCCCATAGTGGCTTTAATTTAAAAAATATGTTTATGTATATTTATGTGTCTGTTTTGCAGCCCCAACAATTGGGAGCTGTATAATACACATTAAAGAGCTCCAGCCCATGTTTATAATCTCAAGATTTCTAGTAGCAAATGCTAAAAAGTGATATTTTAAGTGAAATTTTCTGAGAAAAATTATCGTCAGATATTTGCCATATATGGGAATTCATCTTAATTTTGTCATTTGTGGATCGAAGGATCAAAACATAATTAAGCCTCTTAAGATGGTCTTATTAAGTTGTATTGCTTTTGTTTTTCATGTCAGGCTGTATTTAAGAACAGATAATCTAGCTCATGGAATTTTGTGTAGCAGCACTTGAAGAATATATATATATATTTTTTTTCTTTTTAAGCTTAGAGTTTATTAAAGATGCTAGAAAGATTTGTTGGCAATGACTAACCCCATTAAGGAATGAGCAATATGCATATTTTCTACTCTGTCATAATGATGGACAACTCTACATCTATGGATTAAGTTTCTGATAGCAATTTCCACCTTCCTCTCACCTAGAATGTACTCACTGTTATTAGCACTGAGAGACTAGTCCCTCTTCTGGTGTGTTGCGATTATTCTAAATTTTACTTTCTCCTCTGAGTCTCAGCAACTGTGATTTTTGTAGATAGGTATATCTCCTTTTAATTTGGGCCATTAGTAATAATCATGTTTAATTTTTTGATAATTCTTATGTACTTGAAAGCATATTCATAAAATAATGAAACATTATTTATGATTTATACAGAAGACTTTGTGTACCTTCCATCAATATGTATTTCACAAAGGCTGAGACTTTGGTTTTTTAAGTGTTTAAATGTGTATGTATTTATTTTTAATAATGGTAATAGGTGTAGTTTATTGGATTGTGTGTGTCCCTTTTCTTTCTTCTCTCTAGCACATAACCTTATTTCTTGGTACTGTGTCCATGTGGAATGAGAATAAGACTAGGTCAGCTAGAATTCAGAATTAGGCTCTCAATTTTAAATCCCAGGTATTTAGTTTTTTGAAATTCCAAAACATATTCTTAGCTCATTGAAACCAGCCAACTACCATTTAAAATAGATAGCAGTCAAAAGAATTTTTATTAAATGTCAACTAAAGCATCTGGTTCATCTTTTAATGATTGTGTTTGGAAAATAACCTTATAGCTGACTACTAAACACCGTAGCATTTTTGAAAGAGCTATGTTCCAGCTATGTCATCAGGGAAGACCTAGTGTGTGTTAAAATCTCTCTAAGAAAATCATTCCACAACTCCCCTAAAGTCAGTCTGACATTTATCCATTTTTACTGTCAAAATATTTCACTACATGATTAAGCTAATTTTGTGCTGCTCCTTAATCTTCTATATCATTCAATATATTTTGGGAATAAAAATTCATGATTTTCTGATATTAAGAGTTTCCTAATGTCTTGAACTCTTATCATAGATCTTTCCTCTGAGTCTTTCCTAACTTTTGAATGTCTTTCTTTATTTAGGTAATTTAGAAAACTTCACTTTGCATCTGTGCTGCTTTTATATCATAAAAGCACCTTAGTAACTCATTAGCTTTAATAGCAGAATCACACCACTGATTTATATTTATTTAGCAGGTTAGTCAGTATGACGTTCAGTACTGTAATTTCATTTTGGAAGACTTACAGTGCAGCATTCCCCTTAACTATTTGCTTGAATATTGTATTTTTATTCATTCAGTTTCATTTCTATTGTCTATTTGTACCTTGTTTGTTAATCCAGTTAAAGTACAAAATGCCTGAATTTTCACACTATAATTTAACACTATTAAGGTATTAAATCTTAGCATAGAATATATAGCTAATCTTATTCTTTTCACCCTTAATGCTTATATTACCTTTTCACCATCAAACATAAATATGTAAACAAGTTTAAAATTCAGAGACAGGCATCAAGTGGGCAGTTTATACATTAAAGTGGATATG
The DNA here is from genome assembly GCA_004023965.1 of Spilogale gracilis. NCBI lineage: Eukaryota > Metazoa > Chordata > Mammalia > Carnivora > Mephitidae > Spilogale > Spilogale gracilis. The sequence goes on along the minus strand of PITA01011551.1, from coordinate 43,197 downwards.
CCAAAATCAAGGCTTTTTTTTTTAGTTTTCAGGTAGTATACTCAAACGTAAAAAAAAAAAAAACTGAGCCTATTTTTTTTTTTTTTTTTGTAATCTGGAGGATATTTATTTTATTCCAAATGCACTTTTTTAAAATTTTTACTTAAATTTTTTTTCCAGTGTTCCAAGATTCATTCCCCATCCCCACACACAGTGCTCCACGCATTAGGTGCCCCCAGTACCCACCACCAGGCTCTCCCATCCCTCTACCCCGCTCCTTCCAAGTCCCTCAGTTTGTTTCTGTGTCCAAAGTCTCTGTTGTTTTGTTTCTCTCCCTGGATTACCCTACTTCCCATTTACTTTCCTTCTCCCACTGTCCTCCAGTTTACCCCTCATGCACCGCAAGTAAGTGAAACCATGTGATACTTGACTTTCTCTTCTTGGCTTATTTCACTCAGCATAATCTCCTCCAGTCCAGTCCATGTTGCTACAAAAGTTGGATATTCACCCTTTCTGATGGAGGCATAGTATTCCATTGTATATATGTACCACATCTTCTTTATCCATTCATCTGTTGATGGGCACATTGGCTCTTTCCACAGTTTGGCGATTGTGGCCATTGCTGTGATGAACATTGGTGTACATATGGCCCTTCTGTTCACTACATCCATATCTTTGGGGTAAATACCAAGTAGTGCAATTGCAGGGTCATAGGGTAGCTCTATTTTTAATTTTTTAAGGAATCTCCACACTGTTTTCCAAAGCGGCTGCACCAGTTTACATTCCCACCAACAGTGTAAGAGGGTTCCCCTTTCTCCGCAGCCTCTCCAACACTTGCTGTTTCCTGTCTTGTTAATTTTGGCCATTCTGACTGGTGTAAGGTGGTATCTTAGAGTGGTTTTGATTTGAACTTCCCTGATAGCTAGTGACGTTGAACATTTTTTCATGTGTCTGTTAGCCTTTTGTATATCTTCTATGGAGAAGTGCCTCTTCATGTCTCTTGCCCATTTTTTGGTGTGTTCATCTTCTTTTTGGATGTTGAGTTTGAGTAGTTCTTTATAGATCTTGGATACCAGCCCTTTGTCTGTAGTGTCATTTGCAAATATCTTCTCCCATTCTGTGGGTTGCCTCTTTGTTTTGTTGATTGTTTCCTTTGCTGTACAGAAGCTTTTTATTTTGATGAAGTCCCAGAAGTTCATTTTCGCTTTTGTCTC
>PITA01011551.1:0-41904 GCA_004023965.1 Spilogale gracilis | reverse complement strand
ATCACAGAGGTTACTCCCTATGTTCTCTTCCAGGATTTTGATGGATTCCTGCCTCACATTGAGGTCTTTCATCCATTTTGAGTTTGCCTTTGTGTGTGGTGTAAGAGAATGGTCTAGTTTCATTCTTCTATATGTAGCTGTCCAATTTTCCCAGCACCATTTATTGAAGGGACTATCTTTTTTCCACGGGATATTTTTTCCTGCTTGTCAAAGATGCTTTGCCCATAGATTTGTGGGTCCATATATGGGCTCTCCACTCTGTTCCATTGGTCTACTTCTCTGTTTTTGTGCCAGTACCATGCTGTCTTGGTAATCACAGCTTTGTAATAAAGCCTTTGTAATAAAGATAATGAGATGTCACCAGCTTTGCTTTTCTTCTTCAGCAATTGCGTAGCAATTCGGGGTCTTTTTTGGGTCCATATAAATTTTAGGATTGTTTGTTCCAAAGTTTTGAAGAATGTTGGTGGAATGTTGATCGGAATGGCACTGAAAGTGTAGATTGCTCTGGGCAGTATAGACATTTTGACAATGTTTATTCTTCCGATCCATGAGCATGGAATGCTCTTCCATCTTTTTGTGTCTTCTTCAATTTCGTTCATGACTTTTCTGTAGTTCCTCGAGTACAGATCCTTAACTTCTGTGGTTAGATTTATTCCTAAGTATCTTATAGTTTTTGGTGCTATAGTAAATGGAATCGATTCTCTGATTTCCCTTTCTATTTTTTTATTGTTAGTGTATAAGAATGCAACTGATTTCTGTGCATTGATTTTGTATCCTGCCACATTACCAAATTGTTGTATGAGATCTAGTAGTTTGGGGGTAGAGTCTTTTATGTTTTCCACATGGAGTATCATGTCATCTGCAAAGAGAGAGAGTTTGACTTCCTCTTTGCGAAGCTGGATACTTTTTATTTCTTTCTGTTGCCTGATTGCTGTTGCTAGGACTTCTAACACTATGTTGAACAGTAGTGGTGAGAGTGGGCGTCCTTGCCTTGTTCCTGATCTCAGAGGAAAGGCTCTCAGTTTTTCCCCCATTGAGGATGATATTCGCTGTGGGTTTTTCATAGATAGATTTTATGAGGTTGAGGAATGTTCCCTCTACCCCTATACTTTGAAGAGTTTTGATCAGGAACGGATGTTGTATTTTGTCAATTGCTATTTCTGCATCAATTGAGAGTACCATGTGGTTTTTCTCTCTTCTCTTATTGATTTCTTCTATCACGTTGATTGTTTTGCGAGTGTTGAACCACCCTTGCATCCCTGGGATAAAACCCACCTGGTAATGGTGGATAATCTTTTTAATGTATTGTTGGATCCTGTTGGCAAGGATCTTGTTGAGAACCTTGGCATCCATATTCATCAGTGATATTGGTCTGAAGTTCTCCTTTTTGATGGGGTCTTTTTCTGGTTTGGGGATTAGAGTGATGCTGGCTTCATAGAAAGAATCTGGAAGTTTTCCTTCTGTTTCTATTTTTTGAAAGAGCTTCAGGAGAATAAGTGTTATTTCTTCTTTGAATGTGTGGTAGAATTCCCCAGGGAATCCGTCTGGTCCTGGACTCTTGTTTTTGGAGAGGTTTTTGATCGCTGCTTCAATCTCATTACTAGATATAGATCTGCTCAAATTGTCAATGTCTTCCTGTTCCACTCATGGTAGTTTATAGGTTTCTAGGAATGTATCCATCTCTTCTAGGTTGTTAAACATATTGGCATATAATTGTTGATAGTAAATTTTTGATGATTGTTTCTATTTCCTTGGTGTTAGTCGTGATCTCTCCCCTTTCATTCATGATTTTGTTAATTTGGGTCTTCTCCCTTTTCTTTTGGATTAGTTTGGCCAATGGTTAATCGATCTTATTGATTCTTTCAAAGAACCAGCTTCTAGTTTCATTGATACGTTCTACTGTATCTCTAGTTTCTGATTCATTCATCTCTGCTCTAATCCTTATTATTTCCTACCTTGTGTTTAATTTTTGTTGATTTTCCAGTTCTTTAAGGTGTAATGAGAGTTGGTGTATTTGGGTCTTTTCAATTTTTTTAAGTGAGGCTTGGATGGCTATGAATTTCCCCCTTAGGATTGCCTTTGCTGTATCCCATAGGTTTTGGATCGACGTATCTTCATTCTCATTGGTTTCCATGAAGTGTTTCAGTTTTTCTTTGATATCTTGGTTGATCCACATATTCTTGAGCAGGATCGTCTTTAGCTTCCAAGTGTTTGATTTTCTCTTGAACTTTTTATGGTGGTTGAGTTGTAGTTTCAAGGCATTGTGGTCAGAGAATATGCAGGGAATTATTTCAGTCTCTTGGTATCAGTTGAGCCATGACTTGTGACCTAGAATGTGGTCTATTCTGGAGAAAGTTCCATGTGCACTCGAGAAGAATGAGTATTCTGCTGTTTTAGGGTGGAATGTTCTGAATATATCTATGAGATCCATCTGGTCCAATGTGTCATTCAAGGCTCTTGATTCTTTGTTGATTTTCTGTTTAGATGATCTGTCCATCGCTGAGAGTGGTGTGTTAAGATCTCCTACAATTAATGTATTTGCATCAATATGATTCTTTATTTTGTTTAACAGTTGGCTTATGTAGTTGGCTGCTCCCATGTTGGGGGCATAGATATTTACAATTGTTAGATATTCTTGACGTATAGACCCTTTGAGAATGATGTAGTGTCCTTCTGTGTCTCTGACTACAGTCTTTAGACTAAAATCCAATTTGTCTGATATGAGAATCGCTACCCCGGCTTTCTTTTGAGGTCCATTGGCATGAAGATGGTCTTCCATCCCCTCACTTTCAATCTGGAATTGTCTTTAGATTCAAGATGAGTCTCTTGTAAACAGGATATGTCGCTTTATCCAGTCTGCAACCATGTGTCTTTGAATTGGTGTATTTAGGCCATTTACATTGAGAATGATTATTGATAGATACGTTTGTATGGACATCATATTGCCTATGGAGTTCATGTTTCTATAGATTACCTCTGTAAATTTCTCGTTTGTGTCACTCTTGGGTTCGTGTTTCCCCTATAGAACCCTTCCTAGCATTTCGTGTAGTGCTGGCTTGGTGGTTGCATAATCTTTTAGACTTTGGCGGTCTTAGAAGCTCTTTATTTCTCCTTTCATTTTGAAGATTAACCTTGCTGAATACATTATCCCTGGTTGCATATTTTTGTCATGTAACTTCCTGAATATGTCTTGCCAGGCCTTTCTGACTTGCCAGGTTTCCATTTCTGTCATATTGTTTATATTCATTTCCAGTAATTCTGTGACTTGGGGTTCTTCTTCTCTTGGATGTTCCTTCTCTGAGTCATTGTGGCGAGGAGTGATTGAGGGGGTATATAGCTAAATATATCAGCCCCTATCTAGGTTGATTGGTCGCTGAAAGGTTTTGGAGCAACCAGAATTCAGCACCGAAAAGGGAGGAGAAAGAAAGAAGAAAACGGAAGAGAGGAAGAAAGAAAAGAAACCCCTGCCAGAGTGGGGCCTGGTGGTAGGATTTATATGGTACAAAACTGTTACAGGGTAGAGAGAAGGGCTATCAAGGGTAAATGAAGAGATCAAAAAGCGAAGCCCAACCTATATGACCCCCAAGACCAGTATTTATATAATACAAAAGCAAAGATAATTACACAAACACACTGACAAACTAGAGTGTGAAGGTGAGGGAAGACACTCCTTGTGGGCAAGGAATACGTTTCAGATGCTCCCGAGTTTGTCTTGTTATTATTGTTGGAGGAGCGCACTTTCCTAAGATACAGGGAGATTAGAACTGGTTGTATATAGGGGTAGTATTGAATAGGAATGTGGGATTGACTTGAAGCTTTTAACTACATGTACACGTAAAAGAGAGAATAAAGGAAAGAGGAGAGAAGAAAGGGAAACAGAGAAAACAGGGAAACAAGAGGCAACAACAAGAGCAGAAAATACAGGAGTGTGTTTGAAAAAATTTCAAGGTAAAAAAAATGTTTTGGGGTGTTGTATTGAGTATCACATTGTGATAAAAAGGGGGTTAAAAATTGAAAGAAGAAAAACCATGAGAATGCATTTTTAAGTTTAAAATGGAAGCATTAAAAGTAAAAATAGAAAAAGTTTAAAAAAGCAAATAAGGTGGAAAACTGTATCAGTTGGTGTAGGGCTTTTGGTACCTGTAGTCAGTACCAGAAGTTTAATAAATTGCCTTTCCCCCCGATTTGGGGTTTTACAGTTTGAGTGTTGTCCTCCTGAATTTCTGGCTTGCTTTCTGGGGGCGGGGCCTGCTGCTGTTTTCAGTCCCTTCTACCTGGGCTGCGTCTCTCCTTCCCCTTGCTAGAGACTGGTCTCCATGGTAATGAGGTGTCCGGTTACAATTCTCTGGTGGCGGAGCGTTGTTCTTTTACGTCCTTTTTCAGCTGCTGAGGAAGTCAGGTCAGAGCAAGATGTCTGCGCCCAGACCTCCTTCCCAGAGATAGCCTCTACACAGAGAGTGCCTCTTTCCTGCCTCCTGGTTGGCAGCCTGTCACAGCAGGGCAGGCGCAGATGCTGGATTGATTTCTGCCCATGCCCCTGCTTGTCGCTTCACTCCTGCACCTCAAAACCACAACAGATTTTGGATCGTGCGACCTTTTCTGTGCCCCGGGACCCACGGCCCCTCCGGTCCCGCGCAAGTCTGCAAAATTGCCTTTCCTGGGGGGCCTGCACCAGGCCCACGGGGTGGAGATAAGCGGGAGAGAAAGGCAGCGGTGGAAAAATAGAATCCTCGTCCACCGCTCTCGCTGAGATCCCCCGTGCCATGAAGCCCTGCTTCTCTGGCTTAAGCAGTGGGGGGATAGACTCCGCACTCCAGCCCCTCTAAGTTCCCTGGAGCTGCAGGGCACTTCCTCTCCCTGGAGATTCCTGTCTCCCCACTTCCGCGGAGGAAAAACTGATTTTGCACCTCATAGGGCACTCTCTTTCCCTGCGGGTCCCTGTCTCCCAGCTCCAGCGGCGGCGGCGAAAAAAACAGTCTCCTTGCTTTGCCGTGGGCTCTGCTGTGTTCCTGGTTCTGTCTTGCCCGGAATCACACCGTAATCTGCTGTTATTCCCCATGCACAGAGCACTTTCGTGTTGGGGTATTTGCTTTCAATGGTTCATCTCTGCGGGCTTCCTTGTCTTAACCCCCACACCCCTGTCTCTGGGGTTAAGCCTCCGGTTGCTCTCACTTGTTTCTACCTTTTTGCCGATGGTCTTTATCTCCCATGGTGATCCAGAGCGTGAAATATCACATTTCAGGCTGATTTCATGGGTGCTCACAGTGGTCCTGTAGTGTTTTTTTTTTTTTGCTGGAATTAAGCTCACTTCAGGGAACTCCCCGAAATGCGGTCACCTGGCCTTCCGCCATCTTCTTCCCCCCGCAAAACTGAGACTATTTTATCACTCATTTATAATCTTGTTCTAACTGAATGTTTTAAATCAGTCCAATAAGATAGAGTTGTTGAACTTCAAGAGTAGCAATAAAAATATTTTTTGGAAGATTGGATTTTTAATTTAGTAAATGATCTATAACTGTTTTACTTGTTTTAATTCTAAGATTTTAAATCAGTGATACTTTTTACTATATTTTAGAAGGAAAGAGTTAGTTTCTGAGAATAACTGCCCTCTCATAAAATAGTTTTGAAAGACCAAATCTTTTTAATAGAAAAATCAATTGGATTAAATCATGTAGATTATACTCTCTAGTCAATAAAGAGCATTAGTTTCAGAGACATAGAGAAATAAAATATATGTAAAGAAGAAAAAATTATCTGAAAAGTAAAGAAAACTGACAATATAGCTATTAACATGAGTTTAAATTCAATTATTATTTTATCTGTGGCTAAATCCCAAAATGAGCATAAAATTAAAATTATGTTAAGAAGTATGACAGATTAGTCTATCAAAAAAATATGTAAACTTGCAGTGAAACAGTCAGAAATGGGTCAGGGTCAGACAATAGCCACCAGAAATATAATTTACAAAGTCTGTGGCAAAGAGATTAATGTATTGGATTTAGGAGCTACACAGATCTGGCAAGTGGCAAGCAGTGCTACTTAACTATCAAAAAGGTCAGGAGAGAGAGGAATGCAGGCAAGTTGTGGGAGGGTACCTAAATTGGGAGAGCCTAGCAGATCTCTGAAGTCTGCTAATGTAAGCAGAATTTAGAATCTGAGGGTCAGATACTCAGGAGTAATATCATGATCAAGTAGGGCAGGTAAGTTCCCATCTTAGAACTCCTGATTCTAAAACAAACAAACAAACAAACAAAAACCAGCATGTTTACCAAATATGTTCACAAAATAATTTATAATGAGAACAAACTCATGTTCTTTGAAATATTTTACCTCTTGTTAGATCAAGGACAAAGCAGTTAGTACTTTCTGAAGTTCATAGAATAGCCAACAATTTTTAAGTGTAAATTGAGAATCAGGTATTATATATGAGTACTTTATGTGTGTCATTTCTCTCAATCCTTAATTTATATTATGAGCATTATCTCCATTATACTTAAGAAAAAACAGAGGTATAGAGATTAATCATTTGCTTAAGGTCATACAACTAGTAATGAGTGAAGTCTGGATTGTAATTGGTAGATCTGGATTGGTAGTTCAATTCCAAAGCTACAATGCATACAGTTCTAGAACAAGGACAGGTGAGATTCTAAGGTGAATATGATCAGTTTGAGGGCAATTCATATTTGGACATCATGATGAAGTAGTGTGGACTAAATAACTATCTACAACTCCTATGTCTGAAATCCATAGTTAGTAGGAACATTCTAGTTAAGTCAAGCCACGACAAACACACTATTCATGACACATGAGAATATGTTATGGAATCTTCAATAGAATGAGGAGGTTGCGTTGTTGAATTTGTTCATGGATTTATCTAAATTCATTTGTTTTTGTTATTCGTTCATTCTTTACAATTTTTCTACTCTCTGTGGCAGGTACTATATTAGGGACAGAGAAATTAACATAACAGAGAGCATGTCCTTATGAATTTATAATTTATTGGTAGAGATAGGCAATAAATATGTAAATATGCATGCTATAATATTTCTTGAAATAGTGTTATGAGGAAAAATAAAGCAGACTAAAAACAGAGAGCAAAAGATTCTTTTAAAGGGTGTTCATGAAAGGATTCTCTGGGGAGGTAAGTTTGGAAAAAAAAAAATGTAAAGTGAATGAAGGTTTCCAAACATGTGGAGGAAAATAATTTAAGAGGAACGAGTAAGTGTAAGTACACTGAGTTATAAAAACAAAGGGGAGAGTATTGTGAGATGAATTTGAAGAGACAGAAGTGAGATCACTGTGGACACACTAGATTATAGCATAATGTTTTCAAGGCGAACTAGGATAGAAAGCCATTGGGGGTGTTGGACATGAGAAGTGTCATAATCAGATTTTTAAAAATTTAAAATCCCCTCTGCTGCTATGGAAGTAATGCCTTAGGCTAAGGTGCTAGAGGTGAAGGTAAAGATAAGTAGTCAGACTGATATATTCTGAAGGCAGAATATAATATAATTGCTCATGATTTCAGATTTGAAGTTTTGATATAAAAAAAGAATATTTCACAAAAGTTTTAGCCTGAGCAATTGGATGAATGGTGGCACCAGGTTTGAGGGGATAGAAATAATCATTTTAGAAATACTAAACGTTAAATATCTGTTAAGGATCCAAGTGAGAATGGAGATTTGGCAATCAGATGAATAGTCATACAAATTTATTTAGGTGGTTTCCAAAGCCTTAAGACTGGATGGCATTGCCAGGAATCTGGATGGATAGAGAATGCAGAGAGTTGCAGAGAGAATGCAGCAGAATGATTGAGTTCTGGGTTATTCCAGTACTTAATAATCAGGAAGAGGGAAAAACTGCAGAAAGTGGATTTGAAAAGAAATATTAAAAATAAAACCCAAGAATGGATAGTGTCTTAGAATTGAAAAGAAGAAAATGTTTCAAGAAGTAGGGAATGTCTGTGTCAAGTGCTGCTCAGAAGTTGAGTAAATTAGGACTAAATATAGACCATATAACCACAGAATTTACCAACATGGAAATTGTCATTATCCTTGAGTAAAACAATTTCAAAGGAATGGAAGCAGAAAACATAAACAAATCCTTTGAGGAATTTTGCCAAAAGGCAAACAGAGAAATTGGGCAGTAACTAAATAAGCACATGAAGTATAGTTTTCTTTTTTCTTTCGAGGAAGTTGTTATAGAATGTTATTTGCAAATAGAAATGATCCAATAATCAGGAAAAAAAATATGAAATTTACATTTGAAAACTGAAGGAGCAAAATTCTTGAGATAGAGAGGAGGATGGAATGTATATAAGTGCATGGGTTTACCTTAGGTAGAGGTAGGGACTTTTCATTCATTGTAGCAGAAAGGAAATTCTGAATACATAGATACAGATGCAAGCCTGATGGGAGATGACCTGAGAACAGAAGTTCTGTTTTGGTTCCATCAGTTTGCTCAGTGAACTAAGTATGTGGTTATCACTTAAGAATGACGTGAGGAGGTGGGTGCTGGAAATTTGAGGAAATCCACGATGTTGTGAAATAATCTTCTTTGTGATTAGGTAAGTAAATTCCCTGTGATATGCATTAGAATAACAGAGCACTGCTGAGGTCCCAGCTGAGATAAGTGGTCCCAAATGTGAAGTGAGACTAGCCAGCATGGTTGTGTATACTTTCCACAGTCGTGTTAAGTAGTGTGGGTGCAGGCATGATGTGATAAGCTATTTGGATTTAATTAGGATTGAGGGGTTTTATTTTGTTTGCTCAAATAAGTTCAACAGATGAAAGTTATGGACCGGGAATCTAAACTGGATTTTTTTCCCCAGTAATTAAAGGGCTGACTGCCAATATGAATGTGATAGATCAATGGATTAATGGTCTTACTGGGTGGAAGAATTATTGGAATGAGACTAATGATTTGAGTAAGTGAGTTGGAAAGATAGGAACTGGTGTTTAAGGGTCTGGACCTGTCTAAGATCTTTAAAATAAAAGGAGAATGTTAGCTATTACGGGCTACTAATGTCACAAACAGCTAGACTTGCCACTGAATAATTTAGAAACGTGTAATTCATGTGTCATATGTCCTGCAATTCACACATCTTATGGAAAAAATGAACCTTGTTTTTGAAATGGCATCTGTATACTCCAAAATAATAATAAAGGTAAAATTAACACTCCTGTGTTAATCATCAGAGAAATACAAATCAAAACCACAATGAGATACCATCTTACACCTGCCATAATGACTAGCATCAAAAAGACAAGAAATAACAAGTGTTGGGAAAGATATGGGCAAAAAGGGAACCCTTACGTCCTGTTTGTGGGAATATGATTTGGTACAGCCACAGTAGAACAGTCTGGAGTTTTCTCAATATTAATCTAGAATTACCATATGATCTAGTAATTCCATTTAGGAATTTACCCAAAGGGTAAAGGGTATTTATCCAAAGAAAACAAAAACAATAATTCAAAAAGATACATTCACCCCTATGTTTATTGCAGCATTATTCACAGTAGTCAAGATATGGAAGCAGCCCAAGTGTCCATCCATAGATGAATGCATAAAGAAGATGTTATATATATTTATATATATACGAATATACATATATATATATATATATATATATATATATATATATATATATATATAAAATGTTTGTATGTGACTACCTTCCTAGCAGTCATGGGTATAGTTTATCTAGTTTATCAAGTAAGCAAATCTTAACCTTGTCAACTAGTAACTTGTGAATACCTTTTGACTTCAGTGAATTGTAGGATGGTTTCTAGAGTAAATTTTTAATGTACATACACACTTACATATATAAATTAAATCTTTTCTTTCCAACATTTTCAACGATAGTCTCACTCACATGAAAATTTGAAGCCTAAATGGAAAATCTGGGGAATTTGGTATGAGAATATTGATATAGAACCCGATGTTCCCCTTATCTGAGGATTTTGGCATCCTTTTTATGTAATCTACTATTGCTGCTTCTGTGTGTTTCTTAGTATTAAGAATTTTGTGTTTGAGTCACAGAACTTTAAAGGTTGAAGAATGAAACTTTTAGAATCCTTCTATTTTCCAGCAGGGAAAACTGTAGTCTAGATGGATTGAAACTTGCTCAAGGGCCACATAACTAGCAAAAAGCAGATTCTGAATTCAAGTTTTCTATTACTTTTTAAAAAATAGTTTTATTTTTTTGACAGGGAGAAACATAGCCAGAGAGGGAACATAAGCAAGGGGAGTGAGAGAGGGAGAAGCAGACTTACCGCCGAGCAGGGAGCCCGATGTGGGACTCGAACCTGGGTTTCTGGGATCATGACCTGAGCCGAAGGCAGTTGCTTAACTAACTGAGCCACCCAGGCACCCCTGAATTCAAGTTTTCTGACTTTAAATCTTGTACCTTTTTTATGTAGTGCTAGAGCAGGCCTCGAAGGATTTAAAGGGTGTACTAAAGGAGTCCTGAGCCAAAGGAAGTTATTCTGGGAGAAGAAAGCAAGACCTTTATGATGTTCTGTTAGGGAAAAAGCAAAATAAAATGCAGTTGTTACTTGAAGTTTGTAGGTAAAAAGAATGAATAAAATATGGATAACTTTAAAAGAACATCATATAAGGCTGTTAGTACATCAATCCAGTGTTTATTTTGAGCAGTTGGTGACATTTAGAAAGAAGTGAGATTTCCAGACATTTTCAGTAGGTGGTCAGTTTGACATTTCTATATAATGCCTCTCTGGGCTAATAAAACTTGTCTGTTCCTGCTGGTTCCATTTTCATTTTACTCTTTCTGTTCATTTAAAGCAACAATTTAGTAAATCACAGTAAATAGGCAAATGCTGAAAGTCAGTGTTTATACACGCTAAAATTTTTAAGCCTGGACTTTTGTTGTTCTTGTTGTTGTTGTTGTTGTTGTTGTTGTTTTTGTTTTTCATAACAGATGGGAAAAATGTGAGTAATTTCACTGGAATTCTGTAGCCTTATTTAAAAAAATCATTTAGTGGTATTTAAATATTCAGTTTATGTTTATTAAAACAAATCATATTTTTAAATAAGCCCCACAATTATTATCAAAACAGATTCATGTGGCTTGGCAACTGCAAATAACACAGACATCTGTTACTGGGAAAAAAAAATTAAACCAAAATAAACTGAACCATAGTGAATGTTGCTACAACTTAGTAATTATTATTTTAAACTACAAATTTTCATACATAACATAGCTGGACTTTTGTAATGGTGTTCTATTTACAGCATGTCATGTCACCCACAAATCTGTTTCAAAGATTGTGCAAATTTCTCAAACCGTGAAACATGGACCCACTAGCCTACCGTACCATCTTCTCATAAATCATCTCCTATATTTATGTAGTCTTCTATATGTGATTTTGTTGCAATCCATATAGTTACCTCCCTTTTTATAATTTTCTCCCCTACATTTTAATTCACCTTGATTCCTTCTCACCCTCAAAGCAGGAAGTGCTCCAGCTTCCTCTTATGAGACTGAGTGTGTATCTTTGCTCTCTGGTACATTGTGCCTCCTAAGATCTTTTTATATGTTGTCTCTTTTTTTTTTTTTTTAAGGTGTAATTAATGAGGGGTGTGGGGACTTTGGAACTGGTTCTGCTTATCCCCATCCAATACCAGATGCTTATGGAGCTTTTTTCTTCTATCTTCCTGTCTCTCTCTTGTTATCTAAGACTTTACCCTATTTGGAGAACATTTGACAATCTTAGGATATTAAAGAAGGGATTGTCCAATGGAAGTAGTTGTGAGGGGAATTTTTCCTGCTAAATATTGGCAAGCATCATGCAAGTGTTTGTAGAGGCTACTTTACCATTACTACCTTCAGTAAGAGGAAGTGCTTCAGTAGCTGCTCAGCCCAGGTCGTGCTTCCCGCCTACAGGGGCTGGTATAGACATCGCTCTTGGAAGAAGTGAGGTAATCTTATTGATATTCCCAGTCCCTAACAAGAACAATCCACTTAGGTTTGGGAGGCTTTCCCTTTTCTGCCCTGTGGGTTTTCCTGACCTTTTTGCCAGACTTAACACTGTTGAAAAATGGCTTAAAATACTGTTGTTCATATGCCTCTAAAAATGATGTTTGTGAATAGACCTAAGGCTGTCCTCCTTTTGAGCTTTGTTTTTTGATCCTTGATCCTCCTCCCGTTTTACTTTCTTGATAATACCTGCTCTTGCAAGTTAAAAGACTTTGTTCTTAATGGCTATCAACAAAATGGGCTTCATAAGCCAATCTGAAAGGCAGATCTGTTCATTAACTTCTTTTTTTTTTTTTTTTCAGTGATGGTGATCTAAAGCCCCTCCAGTTTAATAGGGAAAGGTTATGTGTAAATATATGCGCATAAGAAAAGCAAATTATTGTATTTAAGATATTATACATCTGAAATTGCCCCTGTACCTTTTTTACTGACTCCATCTTTTCATGCACTCAAGTTTCCCTTTGAAATGCTCCTACAACAAGTGATGATGACAAACACCAGCCCATGGACTTCCTTACTGATAAAGGCATCAACTTGCTTCTCCACTGTTCCCAGTTTATCGCTTCACTCCACATATCTTGAAAGGTGAAGTCTGTTTATTGGCTATAGTCTTCAGTGCTTACATTCTTCTGCCTGTTCCTATAAAACATATTTCTTACTATTGACATCTTAAGTAGATACTGTTTTAAAAAGCACCATGATGATGATATGTGTGCTTTTCTCTGAATTTGTCTATCACTATTTTGGCAAGGAAACATCCACATCCAAATCCATTCATGCTGAAATGGTCCCTATGTAGGTGAGTTATTTCTCCTTCTAGTAAAGGTTAATTTCTGGGTGTCTCTTCTGGCTCCCATGACCAATACCAATACCCTTTCTTCTCCATCTTCAAGACTGATTGCAAAAAAAAAAAAAAAAAAAAAAAAAAAAAGACTGATTGCTTTTTTTCCTCTTCATCTTCAAACACTTTGGACCTCTCTCTGCTGGTTCATTAGTCTTGTCTCCTTTCCTGCCTGTTGTTTTGTTGGACCACTAAGTAGTAGTGTTCTCCAGATTTCTCCTCACTCAAGTTCTCCAGATTTCTCCTCACTGCTTCTCTCTCCTTATTCTTTCAGTCTATTTAAGGGTATACCTTTGTTTTCAAGGCTTCAATAACCCACATTCTTAGTTGGGCACTCCCAAATCTAAGTCTAAAGAAACAATACGGGGCGCCTGGGTGGCTCAGTTGGTTAGGCGACTGCCTTCGGCTCAAGTCATGATCCCGGAGACCTGGGATCGAGTCCCACATCGGACTCCCTGCTTGGCAGGAAGCCTGCTTCTCCCTCTCTCACTCCCCCTGCTTGTGTTCCCTCTCTGGCTGTGTTTCTCTCTGTCAAATAAATAAAATCTTAAAAAAAAAAAAAGAAACAATACTTTACTGGTATAATTTTACTGTTATTTTAGTAGTTATACTAAAGTGGATAAAAATACTAAGAGATAATAAAGAAAGCACACACATAACCCCTATATTATCCAAATTTTATTTTCTCCCTTGGAGCAAAATAATTTGCCGAGGCACTCAGTACCACAATGCTTTAATTTCGCATTTCTGTTTTTGTGTTCTCTAGTTTTGAAAACAAAGCACATGTTGACTCTGAATTTCAGTATGACTTATAGTAGTATGTGGTATGAAATGCTTTTTGAGCTGTTTCTGAGCACAGCATGGAAGTTTGTTATTGACTTTTTGCTCACTATGAATGAGACACAGACCTTTCTAAATTATTACAGTGCAAGTGATTTCTTTAAAATACTATTTTAGGCTATCTCTTGACTTGGGGCTATTTTCTTTTTATCTCATAATTTTCACACAAAGCTAAATACCTTGTTATATTCTAGAGTTTTCTTACTTATGAAATAGTCTTACAGAATCTCATTAGTATTTTTGTGTCAAGCATTAGAATATGAAAAAATGAATTTCATATCTTCATGTAGGAGAAATAAATTTCTTTCTTGCTGCTACTGAGTGTTAGATATCTTCTGAGCACTGAGTAAATATGTTTCTGATTTCCATGTTGGTGTACAGGGACTAGCTTAATTATGATTTTAATAGTATCAAAGTGATTTTTTCATTAGGTGAAAATATTGAAACTAATGTAGGTAAAGAGATATGAACTGACACACCTTAATTTTAATGCAATTTTTAGACCTCAATTCTTGCATATGTAGGAATGTGGGTAGGAATGCAAGATGAGAGAGCAAATTTTAAAATTATTTTCATGATAAAATCTGACTTTAATTTTGAAAAGACTACCAACTTGCCCAAAGTTAAATATAAAATTTCTTCATTTATTTCCCTTAAAAATAACAATCTGCCAGCTATTCCAAGAAGGAATAATTAGTAAGCACTAGGAAATAGATGGCGTGCTATGGAATATCTTATCTTTATGCTAGATTCAGTTTGCTTAATTTCCACTAGGGGAAAGAATAGTTACTACAAATCTACCTATAGATGTATAACACGTTAATTAATGTCAAGAATTTTACTGCACAAAAACAACAATTTTCTCAATAAAATTGCACATTGTACTACATGCTCTTCAAAATATCAGGGATGGTAAGTATTAAAACATTTCAGAATACATGTGTCTTTGTCTTCTAAATTTCTAGCAATGTTTACTTAGTTTTAAAATCTATAGTTTCCTTAATCCTGTTGTTTCCATGTACTATTCCTAGGGGAAAAAAACTAATCATAAATAAATGTAATTAAAATTAAGAACTTTATTTGATTTGGGGTAAAGTGAGGAGATAAAACCAAAATAATGAAGTAACCAATTTTCACATGAAAACTGATGCTATTAGAGAAGACAACTTTGATTTCTCAAATAACGACAAAGAACCTTGAGCAGAACTTCAATGGTAGGAACTTTGAGACAGAGCTGGTAAATTGAATGTTTGAAAGTGCACATTTCAAACCATAGTAATTTTTTTTTTTTTTAAATATTTTATTTATTTGACAGAGAGAAACACAGCTAGAGAGGGAACACAGGCAGGGGGAGTGAGAGAGGGAGAAGCAGGCCTCCCGCCGAGCGGGGAGCCCGATGTGGGGCTCGATCCCAGGTCTCCGGGATCATGATCTGAGCCGAAGGCAGTCGCTCAACCAACCGAGCCACCCAGGCGCCCCAAAACCATAGTAATTTTTTAAAATAAAATAAATACTCTACTGAAACAAAATAAAAAAAGATTTTAAAAATAAAACCAGGATATTATTTCATAGCCTAGAATAAGTTTAAATTATTTAAATTGATGGGGAAATCTCCATTTCTGTAATAATAGGAAATAATGTATTCTGAATCCCACAGACCAAGTGAGGAATCTATTGTTGACACCAGGGTTTGCTCAGAAATTAAGCAACATTATTTGGTACTTAGCTATATCAGCATCAGTAGATCATGGTCCTTATAATCTATTGCAACAATGTCTCAGGAATTGGTTTCTGGAGGATCACATTCATAGGTTCTGATTCAGTAGCTGCAATGTACACATAAAAATTCCTCAGGAAGGAACTATTCCCCAGGTTACAAATAGTTTTCAGTTGGGCCAGTGATGATGAATATATATATGGTATATTGAACCAACCTTTTATCCAGGAATAAATCGCACTTAATTGTGGTGAATGATTTTTCAATGTATTGTTGGATTTGGTGTGCTAATTTTTGTTAAGGACTTTTGCACCTGTGCTCATCAAAGATATATTGGCTTGTAGTTCTTCTTTTTTGCAGTGTGCTTGTCTAGTTTTTGTATCAGGGAAATGCTGGCCTCATAGAATGTATTTGGAAGTTTTCCTTTCATTTCTATTTTTTGGAATAGTTTGAGAAGAATTGGTATTAACTCTTCTTTAAATATTTGGTAGAATTTGCCTGTGAAGCCCTCTGGCCCTGGACTTTTGTGTTTTTTGAATTATTAATTCAATTCTATTGCTCATAATTGGTCTGTTTAAATCTTCTATTTCTTCCTGATTCAGTTTTGGAAGATTATATGTTTCTAGGAATTTATACATTTTTTCTAGATTGTCCAATCTGTTGATATATCCGTTTTCATAATATTCTCTTAAGATCCTTTATATTTCTATGGCATCAGTTTTTATTTCTCCTTTTTCATTTCTGATTCTGAGCCCCACCCCCCTACTCCTGTTTTTTCATAAGTCTGGATAAAGGTTTATCAATATTATTGATATTTTCAAAGAACCATCTCCTGGTCTTATTGATCTGTTCTATTGTGTTTTTAGTCTCTATTTCATTTATTTCTGCTCTAATCATTATTATTTCCTTTCTTCTGCTCATTTTGGGTTTTATTTATTCTCCTCTTTTAGCTCCTTTAGGTGTTAAGTTAGGTTATTTCAGATTTTTCTTGCTTATTGAGGTAGACCTGTATTGCTATAAATTTCCTCCTTAGAACTACTTTTGCTGTATCTTAAACATTTTAGACCATTTTGTTTTCATTTTCATTTATCTTCATGTAATTTTTTATTTCCCCTTCAAATTCTTGGTTGACCCATTCATTGTTTGGGGGCAGATTATTTAACCTCCATGTAATTGTGTTCTTTCAGATTTTTTTCTTGTGGTTGATTTCTAGTTTCATAGCCTTCTGGTTGGAAAGGTTGTGTGATAAGGCTGACTTCAATTTTTAATTCTTTAAGACTTGTCTTGTGGCTCAATATTTAATCTATTCTGGAGCATGTTCTGTGGGCACTTGAAAAGCATGTGTATTTTGCTGTTTAGGATAGAATATTCTGAATATATTTGTTAAATCTATCTGTCCAATGTGCCATTCAAAGCCACTGTTACTTTTTTTATTTTCTGCTTACCTGATCTGTCCATTGATTTAAGTGGGGTGTTGAAGTCCCATGCTGTATTACTGTATTAGTATGGGTTACTTCTATAATATTTGCTATTAACTGCTTTATGTATTTTGGTGTATCAAGTTGGGTGCATAAATATTTGCAATTGTTATATCTTCTTGTCAGGTTATCCCCCTTTCTATTATATAGTGTCTTTTTTTTTTTGCCTCTTTTTAGTCTTTGTTTTAAAATCTGTTTTTCCCAATATAAGCATTATTAATCCAACTTTCTTTGCACATCCATTTGCATGATAAATGCTTATCCATCTCTTCTCTTTCAATCTGTGTGTATTAGGTATGAAATGAGTCTCTTGTAGGCAGCATAGAAGATGGATCTTGTTTGTTTGTTTCATCCACTCTGTCACCTTATGTCTTTTGATTGGAGCATTTTGTCTATTTATAGTCAAAGTAATTATTGATAGATGTGTATCTATTCCCATTTTGTTACTTATGTTTGTATTTGTAATTCTCCGTTCCTTTCTTCTCATGCACTCTTCTGTCACAGTAAGTTGACTTTCTTTCTTTCGTTTTTTTTTTTAAAGATTTTATTTATTTGACAGAGAAAAACACAGCCAGAGAGGGAACGAACACAAGCAGGGGTAGTGAGAGAGGGAGAAGCAGGCTTCCTGCCGAGCAGGGAGCCTGATGTGGGACTCGATCCGCGGTCTCCGGGATCATGACCTGAGCCAAAGGCAGTCGCCCAACCAACTGAGCCACCCAGGCGCCCCTACTTTCTTTAGTGTCATATTTTGATTCTTTTCCCTTTATTTTTTGCATATGTATTACTGTTTTTTTATTTGTGGTTACTATTTGGTTTGTATATAACATCTTTTGCACATAGCAATTGATATTTAGTTGGTGGTCATTTAAGTTTGACCCCATTCTTTACTTCTTTCCCATCTATGTTTTAGATATGTAGGGTCATATCTTCTATTTTGTGAGTCCCTTGCCTGATTTGTATAATTATAAATATAGTTATTTTTACCACTTTTATGCTTCCTACTTTTCTCCTTACTTACGGTCTTTGCTTTTCATTGAAGAGTCCCCTTTAACATTTCTTGTAAGGCTGGTTTAGTGGTCATGAATTCCTTTGACTTTTGTTTGTCTGGGCAACTCTATATCTCCCCTTCTATTCTGAATGATAGCCTTCCCACATAGAGTATTCTTGGCTGCAAATTTTTTCCTTTCAGCAATTTAGATATATCATGCCACTTTCTTCTGGCCTGAAAAGTTTCTAAGAAATCTGCTTATCACCTTTTGGAGTTTCCCTTGTATGTAACTGTCTTCTTCTACTGTTTTTAAAATTATCTTTATTACTATTTTTTGACACTTTATTATGTGTCTTGGTGTGGACCTCTTTAAGTCAGTTGTGTTTGGGGCTACCTATGCCTCCTGGATCTGGATTCCTGTTTTCTTTCCCAGATCCAGGATGTTTTCAGCTATTATTTCTTCAAATAAATTTTCTGCCTCCTTTTCTCTCTGTTCCTTGCTTCTGGGATCTATATCATGCAAATGTTCCTTATTGCTGAGTTCCCTGTCTATTTGCATTTTGCATATTTTTTTCTCTCACCTGATCAGCTTGATTACTTTCCATTACTCTGTCCTCCAAGTCACTGCTTAATTCTTCTGATTCCTCCACCATACTATTTATTCCACCTAGTATATTTTTAATTTCACTTATTATGTTCTTCATCTCTGATTGGTTCCTTTTTTCTCTTTGTTAAGGGTCTCAAGGATGTCCCTTAACACCTTAGGGTGTTAAGGGATGTCCTACCCCCTTCTCAAGTCCAGTGAGTGTCTTTATGGTCATTATATTAAATTCTCTATTCAGCGTATTACTTACATCCATTTTGCATAGTTCTCTTGTTGTGATTGTCCTGTTCTGTTCATTTGGGCCACATTCCTCTGTGTCTTCATTTTGTCAAACTCTGTGTGTTTTTCTGTATCAGGGAAGTCAGTTTTGTCTCCTGCTCTTGAAAATAGTGGCTTTATGAAGAAGAGGTTCTGTTGTGTTCTACAGTGTAATGTCCCCTTTTTAGTGGAAACATGCATTTCAGGGGTGTCTCCTATATGTGTTGTGTGCATCCTGCAATTGTGGATTAACTGCCTTTTCATCCCGTCCAGTCATCTGCAGTGGCTCTTTTTGCCTGTTATGGGCAGTGTTTGGTCTTTGTGGTGCTAGTGGGCCAGTCTGGGGCCCACCTTGGACTTGAGTTGAATCAGCAGAGGTGCTTATCAAAGATATAATAGCACTGAACTGCAGGGTGCTCTCTTTATTTTGTTCTTCAAGAAGCTTTTGTTGGTGGGCAAAGCCTGGAATCATACCAGCTGTCTGTCCCCAGCCCACTGCTGGACCTGTAGTTTGGTAGGTAGGATTATTTTTCCCTCTCCCCAGGGCAGGAGTTTCTTTAGAGTGATTCTGACCTCTGTCAGGATACCTTCCACATTGCTAGGTTTATGGCACCACTTTGGATGGGATCCAACCATGAGTGCTACCACCACTACTGGGACTGGCCAGGTTGAAGAGGGTGGACCTGCAAAATATGAGGTTTTGAAGACACAGTGTTAAGATTTGCACTGGTCTTCTGAGGGAGGGGACCTGCAATGCTGAGACTGAGGCAAGCCTGGCTGGTGGAGGCAGATGTGCTAAAGTGCAGGGAAGCAGTGTGTGATGTAAGCAAGTTAGGTAGGGTGCCATGCTGATTCCTGAAGGTGGGCATGTGTTTATACTGGAGTTGGGGAGGGAAATAGTGGCTGCAGGCTCCTTTGTTTCTGGAGATGTTTGTCACCCAGTGATCTCTGTCCCTCTAGGATATATTCTCGGATAAGTAAATAACTCTATTGAATGCCCCCAGGTGTTTTTCAAACTGCTGCTTTTATGCTGTATTTCTTCAGGCTATTTATTGTGTTGTCTCTTTAAAGGTGGGGATTCAGTTTTCTCTTGTTCCTCTGGCTCTCCCAGAGCTAAACCGACTGATTTTTTTTTTTTTTTTAATTCCCACCAGTTTTAAGAACTCATAAAATTGGGCTCTCTGTTTTTCAAAACTACATGTCATGGGGATTAATCTTCCCTGTGCAGGCTTCTCAGTGTCAGAATCTCTCTTCCCTCTCTGACCCAGCATCCCCCTCTTTCCCAGACAGTCCTGCATATCTGTTTAGCTCCCAACTATATCCTGCCCTTCCTACCCATTTTGATGTGGTCTTTTCTCTACATTTAGTTGTGGAGTTTGTTTTTCTGGTCTTTGGGTCATTTTCTGCATTGTTTATACTGATGTGAGTGTTACCCAGTTGTATCCATGGGACGAGGTGAGCTTAGGGTCCTCCTACGCTACCATCTTCCCTGTCTCCTCTCTATAATTGATGTCTTTCTGTAGGCTTGTGCTTCTTTCTCTTTAGTTTTAGTGTATTTATTAAGGCTTTGGGTTAGAGGTTACAATAATGTTCATAAATAACATCCTAAGTATACCTAAGTATAAAGCAGTCTATATATGGTCACTTAAGTAAAAAACATTTTTAAGAATTTCTTTTTTATTAATTCCCCTTCATGTTTTGTGTATGATGTCATATTTCACATCTTTATATCCATAATTTTATTTCTTCGAATTATGGCCCTTTTTTTCCCACTTAAAGAAGTCCCATTGACATTTCTTTTAAGACAGGTTTACGTGTGATGAACTCTTTAATTTTTGTTTGTCTGGGAAACTTTTTTTTTTAAGATTTTATTTATTTGAGAGAAAGAGCATGACTGTGGGGAGAGGGGCAGTGGGAGAGGAAGAAGCAGCCTCCCCACTGAGCAGGGAGCCCAATTCAGGATTCCTTCAATCCCAGGACCCTGGGATCATGGCCTGAGCCAAGGCAGATGCTTAACCAACTGAGCCACCCACATGCCCCTGTAGGGGAAACTTTTTATTTCTCCTATTGTGAATAATAACCTTGCCAGGTATTCTTGATTATAGTTTTTTGTTTTTGTTTTTGTTTTCCTTTCAGCTTTTTGATTATATCATGCCATTCCTTTGTGGCCTAGTGAAGTTTCTCCTAAAATAATCATTTGATAGTCTTATGGGGTTTCCTTTACAACTAATTTTTTTCTTCTTTCTTGCTGCTTTTAAATTTTACTCCTTAACCTTTACCATTTTCATTATTTTGTGTCATGGGTGGATCTTCTTGAATTTGTCTTGTTTGGAATTCTCTGTGCTTCCTGAACCTGGATGCCTGTTTCCTTCCCCAGGTTAGGAAAGTTTTAAGCTATTATTTCTTCATACAAGTTTTCTGCCCATTTATCTCTCTTCCCTTTCTGGGGTCCCTATAGTGTGAATATTTGTTCATTTGATGCTTTTTTTTTTCTTTTTACTTTTCAGCTTGGGTGCTAATACCCTGTTTCCAAATCACTGAATTATTATTCTTTATCTGATAATCTACTCTTTATCCACTCTAGTGTATTTTTCATTTCAGTTACTGTTATCTTCCACTCGGATTGGCTCTTTTTTGTGTTTTTTTTCCTCTTTGTTGAAATTCTCACTGAGTTCTTCCACTCTTTTCTCTAGACCAGTAAACATCTTTATAATCATTCCTTTAAACTCTTATCAGGCATATTGCTTATCTCCATTTCATTTAGTTCTTTGTCTGATTTCATCTTTTTCATGTGGAGCATATTCCTCTGCCCCCATTTTGCTTGATTTTGTGTTTGTTTCTGTGAATTAGGTGGAATGAACAACTACTCCTAAATTTGAAGAAATCATCATCCACTTTGTAGACTGTATGTGCCTGGTGACTTTGGCTAGCTGGCAAGAGCTGTGGTTGATGTTGTCTGAGGATTCCAAGGCACTCTCTGATGAGCTTCCTTGGTGGGATGGCTTGAGCTAAAGTGAGTATGGGCCACGGTACTCCTGGGGCTCTCCATGTGAAGGGCACCATGGCAGGAGAACTGAAGATGAAGTAGATCCAAGCATGTCCTGAGGCTCTCCTCACAGAAGATGCCTTGGTGGGGTTGTTGGAGCCAAGGCAGAATGCAGTCCAGGGAGTCCCAGGATGCTCTGTGTAAGGGGCACATTGACAGTAAAACTGTAGTGAAGTGGCATGGTCTGGGTTAGTCTCAGGGCTCTCTACACAGGCAGTGCCCTGGCAGGATAGCTGAAGATCAGAATGTATCAAGTCAGAATGTATTATAGGTGCAGGTCAGAATGTATTAAGTTGCTCAGTGCAGGGGATGCACTGGCTGGATCACTAAAACTGAGTTTCAGGCCAGGAGTTTCTGTTGTACACCATAGAGAGGCACCTTGGTAGGGCAGCTGGAGCTAAAGCAGATATACACTAGGAGGTCTGGAGTCCTCTACACTGGGGGTGTCCTAACAAGCCATCTGGAGCTAACATTGTATGGGGCTGGAATGTTCTGCGGTGCTTTGTGGATGGTCACCCTGGTGCAATGGCTAGAGCTGTAGTGAGCATTGATCAGAGATATCCTGGTATTCAATGCCTGGGGCGACCTTGGTGGAATGGCCAGGGCCAGTATGGATTAAGGGATTGGTGCTTACTGAGGCAGTAGACCAGTTTTCTGGACCCTGCTCCTATAAATGCTATCAAGGTGGAGGGAGAACTTAAACCATGATCTTTGCCAGCCCATCTGACCCAGAGCATGTTCAAGCAGCTACCCCACCATTTGGTAGTGTTCTAGAGCTAGATTCTCATATTCTAGTTATTCTTTTAAACTGGCTTTTTATTGTTTGTTTTTTTCCTGTGCCCCAGGGTGTCCAAGGCTGTTATGGGCTAGAAGTCCAGGACTCACTGAGATGGTTGGCCAACTGTGGTGCTCAGGACAACTTCCCTGGCATTTGTGGCATCCTAGGCCTGGGTCTTTCAGATGCAAGTTGTTCTTTTTTAAGATTTTATTTGAGAGAGAGCAAGAGAGCATGAACAGGGAGAGGGACAAAAGGAGAGGGAGAAGCAGACTCCCTGCTGAGCAGGAAGCCTGACATAGACTCAATCCCAGGACCCTCAGATCATGACCTGAGCCAAAGGCAGACGCTTAACCAACTGAGACACTCAGGAGCCCCATTAGTTGTTCTTTTAAACCAAGGTTGGTTGACTGGTTTTTCTGTTTTTCCTGTGCCCCAGGGCAGGCAGATCTGCTCATGGTCATTGAATACTATCTTTCCCCACTGCAGTTCACAGCATTAGTTGTGGGGATTCCGTTTATTACTGTGTCTCTGTCTCTTTTCTCATTCTCTATGTGTCCTCTGTCTTTTGTTGTGTAGCTGTTCCATCAGTCTTCATTCTTCTTCAAGAACAATTGCTCTATAAATAAGTATAGATCTGGTGTGTTGATGAAAGAGGTGAGTTCAGGGTCTTCCCTTGTTGGCATCTTGGACTGGAACAACTCTCTGATCCCTTGTTTAAGCACTACCCAACCAGTCAATTATATCTTACCTTATTAATTCTAAACATTCACAATACATTAAATGCAAATGGGGAGATTTTTAAAAATTCCAATATCCAGGAAATTTTCTTTTTAGATTTTATTTATTTATTTGACAGAGAAATCACAAATAGGCAGAGAGACAGGCAGAGAAAGGGGGGGATGTGGGACTCAATCCCAGGACCCTGAGATCATGACCTGAGCCGAAGGCATAGGCTTAACCCTCTGAGCCACCCAGGTGCCCTCAGGCAATATTTCAGACTAATTAAATCAGAATTGGAAGGACTGAGTTATCAATATATTTTAAAGTTGTAGGCAGATTTGAGAACCTATGGCTTGGTTGAAGAATCTCTTTCTTATTTCGGGTAAAAATCAGGACTGGTTTCCTGAGAAGGAAGAAAGCACCAAGGAATTTTTTTTTTTTTTAAATATACAAAGTACAGAATCTAGGGATTTCCAAAAAGGGAACTCTGCTTTGTAATAGTAGAGTGACTACAGGTAGAAATGTGAATTCTGGCCCTGTTGCTCTACTAGTTGTATGAACTCACAGAAGTTATTAAATTCTGTGTAATCTCAAGATCTTTATTTATGAGTTAAGTATATACCCTGTTGTTTGTTATCAAGATAGTGATAGCAAATGTAAATTAACTGTTAAATTAACAGTTATTATGATTTTATAGTTATTTTTATAACTATAAAGCCTGATATCACTTAGTTGTTGCTTCAAGGCAGTTGTAACTCTTAATTGCATACAGTTGTATAATACTCTCTAATTGTGGAATTCATTAAGGGATAGGCCACTTTTGCTTTGTCAATGACTAGAACCATAGCCATCCATAAAGAGCTTGATTTCGACTATTACTTAAAATATTAAATTGGTAAAGAAATAAAAGTGTTTTATAGCTTAATCTCATTGGTATAAAACAGAAGGATGACACCATGTTATGTATTTCTTTTGTGCTTTCCCATAGTCTCTTTTTCTCTTACTTGATAACAGTATAATAACAATAGCCTCCTATGAGTCAGGTATTGTTCTAAGAACTTTATAAAATTAGTACTTGCAGTCCTATGAATTATGTATTACATTATTTTACAGATAAGAAAAGTGAAGAATAGAGAGGTCAAGTCATTTGTCCATGTCAAACAGCTAGAAAGCTGTTGCTTTGGGATTTAAGTTTAAGAAAATAGACTTGAGAATAAATTCTAATTATCATTTCACCTGTGCAAAAGTAGCCATTGCCATTTCTGTGAACCACTGGAAGTCCTTGAACCAATTGTTAATCTCTTAAAGTTCCATACAGATTTCATCCTTTCAGTTTCTTGAGAACTAGTCCTAATTCTGAGGGGAAACAAACAAACAAAAAGGCATTGTTTAAAGAGATATCATCATTACATTTGCTTGAAAAAAAGACTTTTTACTTGGCAAAATTATGTTATTTGGCTTGGACAAAAACACAGGGACTCAAATCAATGCACGGACTCAAAAATTTATTTCTGTTATGTTCAAATATTCTGCTGGAAGCAATGACAAATTTAGATTTTCCTCTTTAATATTATGTCACAGTTCATTCAAGATTTAATAGTCATATTTAAGGGTCTTTACATAGGAACATTAGGTCTTATCTATTTTTAAAAGATGCTCATTACTTGTAAGACATTTACTAAATAAGAGCTCATGGAGTTTGATTTTCTACCTAAAAAGTATTGATAAGAAGATGTATGACATGGATTAGGTGATGCAATTTACCTTAAAACTCTTTAAAAGACAAAAATCGGGTTAAGATAAAACTTCTCTAGACAACCACCGAACTAAAGAATACACCAGTTGTATTTCTAACCTTTAATATATAATGAGAAAAATCTTTCATCTGAAGTTATTTTGGATGGAAAAGTTAAAAGGTTGATAGCCTTTTAAATTGTAGGTATTTTTTTCCATTACTACATTTATAATAATTTTTAACTGAGTTATAAATCTATCTTAGCTTTATTAGTCTTGGGTTATATAGATATAGGCAAATAAAAAGATTATAGAATCACAAACATATTTTCATGTCTCTCAGCAGAACACAGCTGGAATTCCAGGAAATGTTGAGGATATTGTTGCCATTCCTAATAATATAAATACTTTTGCCCAAGATGGATGGCACATGGTTTTGGTAATGAGCCAATGGCCTCTGTAAGATTTGGGGAAATAAAATGCCCAATCTCTCTCCTTACTATAGCAGATGCTTCTCTGCTAATATTGAAATAAGCATTTCCCTTGGAAACATCTGTCAGAGTAACAGGTCTATAATTGAAATGAACATTGAGGATATTAGAATGTGCCAATTAAAAAATGCGCAGCTGCTGAAAAATTATTTAAAAATAAGATTTTTGAGGCACATTTAAATGTAAAATTCTCAACTATAAATCCCAGTTAACAATGTGTATCAGGAAATGTGCAGAGTATTGTGCAACATTATATGCAAGCAGCTGCTTTTATGGGATATTTAACGTGAAATACTGAATATATCTCTTATGGTTTCTGTTTGTGCACCTTTCCAAACGATATGGCTAGTCTTTGAATTTGCATAGTTTTGATTTAATCCAACAAAGAACTAAAACACTGTCTATGAAGAAAGTGTAAGAGAAATATTAAATATTGTGGAGAGTAGGATTTACAATGAACAGTCCTTTTGTGCAGGTATAACACGAGGCTCTTATCTCCATAGAGGCCCAAACTAGAAATAAATATACTTTCCAAAATATCAATAACAAAAATGAAACACTGTATGTTTTCTTAGAAGTTGAATTAAATGTTGGATAAAACTAAAGAACCTGACTTCTCCAACCAGTTCAATGTGTTGATCTCATTCATCCTCTTGGTAAAAATACTTAGTGAATAGGATTCATAGTTACAAAGATTAATTTAATATTAATATTAACATACTTGAAAAAAATTACATCTACTCTTTCTCCATAGGTACCACAGCATTTTAAGATGAAATTTTAAGCTTTGGTTTTTTTCATATATACCCACATCATCAAGTTTTTGTGGTTATTTCTATGTTGCTGTCCAGATTCACATCACATTTCCTCCTCTCTCAAAGAAGAAAAATGTGACAGAATCTGTGTTTTCCTTTTACTCTAAGACATACAAGTACATTGTATTTTCAAGCCTCCTTACAGTTTTACATGGAATGTGGACAAGTTGATTAATGAATGTCACTTCAAGCCTCAGCTTCCAAAAATCTTTACATAGTACTTCATACTGCTATTCTTTAGTCTAGTAAATGAATGGAGATATTGGATGAGGTCTGAGAAACAAGACATAAAGAACCTACTCCTTGAATAATCACCTAAAGTGTTTGCCAATAGGAGTATTTTGGAGCAAGGAATACACTTATTTTATGTTACTACTAAGATTTCCAGATTTGTTATTACAGCAGTTAGCATTATTTACTCTATTTCAGACACACCAATAAAATAAAAATAAATTTTCACCAAAAATTTTATCTGCAAAATATGTCATTTTAAGTTCTAAAGTCTCAGAAGAGAATCTTTATATTTGCTTCCAGTCAGTTCTCCTGTGCAATATTCTGTTTTTTTTTTCTGTTAATAGCATCATCATTCTAGAAGTTAGTCATTGAAAGGAAAATATGATGCAATTTCTAGTTTTGGATTTTAATGAGACTGAGAACAGGGGAATTTCAAAATCTGACCACAGAACTAACTCTTCCATAGATATTTGATACAATCAACTGTTGTATTTAGGGTATATGATTTAGCAACAAATTCAAATTCTTTATCATAGTATTTATACTATAGTGTATCATTTTAGAACTTGGAAAAGCAGCTAGCTAAAGCCATTAACAAACTACTCTATATTCTAGCACACCATAATTTGACATCTTCAAGATTATTATATTAGTTCATCTTTATCAGAATTCAGGAGAATAATTTATTAGTACCATCATGAAAACTAGGTACTCAGTTCCTGAGTTCATGGTAGTGATCACTCATATGGCTATCATTGCATAGTAGGATATATAAGAAAAACCTCCAGTAACAAATGAGTCATGCCATCTCTCACATGTAGACATGTGTGTAATTTTTTTACTCTCTCTCTCTTGCTCTTGAAAAAAATCAAAAGAATAGCTCCAGACATGTGTATTACAAAGGACTGGTAAGATTCTACCACTGTGGCAAGGCTGGCAGCTGGCTACACTTGTTAGAATGCCAAATCCCGGGCGTGGCGTGATTAAATCCTGTGTCTAATCATTTGTTATAGTAAATTCACAAAGCAGTCTGATTACAGCATGCCCTGCTTCATGGTGATACACATGTTATACATTTGCTATAAAATTACTAGTGTGAATTTGTAACCAAAATGCATTGTTTACAAAATAATTGTTTCCTTTACATTTTTAAAAATCTGATTTATATATTATAATCCTGCTGGTAAAAGCCATGATATAATTGGATTACTCACTATTTTACTATTACTTTTTTGCTTTCTTATTTAACTATAATTTAATTTTTTCTGGATTTTTCTTTGTGCTTATAATAAAATTTTTCTGAGATGCAGAAGTCACCTATTTAAAATTATAATCTTCAAATAACATTTAGAAGTATTCTTTAATTTATTTCTAGAATACAAATATTAGAGTTTAATATGTACATGTTAACAAGTTTGCAAAAATAGATTCTGTTGCTTTAGGATATAATAGAAGAAATAATTAGAGTTACTAGTTATTTTAATAACTTGGCCACGAAAATATATGGAAATATTTTAAGAAAATATATCAAATCATTTTATTTGTTCCTGCATACTAAATGGGCAATAGAACACATTTGTCAAACTCTCTTGACAATGTGTAATGCATGAAATGATTCATTAAAATTTGTGAATTTTACTGTTTTTATAGTGCTCTTTGTTATAATAGTGTATTTGCTATAAATATTCTTTTCTACATAAGAAAAACACTCTAAATTTTGACTTTAATTTTTCCTTTAAGACAGTATTCCTTCTTTATTTTTTCTTTGTATTTAAATGTAATCAATTCTGATTAATTGGTAGAAAATCTATGAATTTTTTGTAGCTCACTGAGAGGTGGTCATAGAATGAAAATTTGGGGTCCTGTTTACCAAAGTAGCCAGAAACACCTCTGTAAACAGAGTCCATTTTAAATTCTCAACACATGTTTTAAAGGATGTTTATTCAAAATCCTGCCATTTAGTTTTTAGGTGGCCATTTCACGTCACACTGCATAATTTCTTTATTTTCCTCCTTTCCTGCAAACACATTCCTGCTCTCATCTCTATGGATTGTGTTGTCTTCAGAAGTAGTCTTTCTCTTAAATCATTAATTTCTCCTAATTTTTCTCACCAGACTTGCCTTTCCCCTCCACCCCAGCATAATATATCCAACTCTCTACTCATACTTGGATAAAAAGATTCATATGCCAAAACTGACTTCAGTGTCCCCTTCCAAGCCTACTGTTGCCACACTTATCCCCATTTCAGTGACAGGCATTATCAAGTATTTAGTTTTTCAGTCTCTAAAACTAAAAGTCATCCTTGTGCCCTTATTCTGTCATACTTCACATCCATTCCATCCATTAATTCTGTTAGATGTTCCTTTAAAATACAACAATATTCAGACATTCCTTTTTAATCTCTTCTGTCAATCTCATCCAAATTATCACCTACTCTTGTTTTGACCTCTACTCTAGACCCCTAAATGGTCTTACCTTTTTTTGCTCTTGCCCCACATTTAGTCTCTTCACACAGCAGCTGAACAAATCATGACAATCTGCACATTGAAAAAACTACATAATTTGGCCATTGTTTCTATTTTATCTCCTATCCCCCCCCCCTTTTTTTTTTGCTAACTCTGCTACAGCCACTTTGGCCTTCTTGCTGTTCTATGAAATGTTCAAGCTTGGTCCACCCCAGGGAATTTGCATTTATATGTACTCTAATATGTTCTATAATGCTAGAACATTATCTTCAAATTGAAGACTTCTTCCTAAATTTCATTCATTTTTCTGTTTAAACACCCCCTTTCCTGGGCACCTCAGTGGCTTAGTCAGTTAAACGTCAGCCTTTCAGCTCAGGTTAGGATCCCAGGTTCCTGGGTTTGAGTCCCACATTGGGATCCTTGCTCCTCAGGGAGTCCGCTTCTTCCTCTGTCCCTCCTACCACTCGTACCACTCGTTCTCTCAGTCTACCCCCATAAATAAATAAATAAAATAATTGTAATTAACTAACTGATTAATTAATATTCTCCTTTCTGCTCATCTCATTCTCTAGCCTCAGTCATTACCTAACTCCTTACACAAACTTTCTTTTCTTAATAGCTCTTACCACTACCTAGCATTGTATAATATTAGTTTTTATTGTCTGTCTTCTCTGTAAAATCATTCAGAACATGTCACCCTAAAAAATGACATTTAGACATATTATTTTGAGTTAGTCATTTGAGAAAAAGCAGGTTCAAGAAAGACCTACAACCTGTCTTTTTCTTCCTGAAAGTAGGAGATAATACCACAAGGAAGGAAGACATTATTATCATCAGAGATAGGGAATTGCGTTGAAAAATCTGTACAAACCAGCTGCATGAAGTTAACCCTTACCTTGCCTATTTAATCTCAACAATTTACTCCCTCTAACCCAGCTCCTTTGTCTTGTCAGTTCTTCACCAATTTATTATTTGTCTAAAATATAAGAGCTTTCTGCTTGAGTCACTTCTTCAAGTCTTTATTCTCCTGTGAAGGCATGTATGTATATATAAAAAATAATTACTAAATCTTGTGTTTTTTCTCCTGTTTCTCTCTCTTGCAACAGTTTAATTCTTAGTGTCAGATGGAGACCCAAAGATGTTGAAGGAGATTTCTTCCTCCCTTTCTTCTATTAGGGTTTAATTCCATCAAGCAGGTCTCTGTCTTGTTGACTGTAGTATTTTCATTGTCTACAAAGTTTGAATAAATTCTGAATAAATAAATGACTAAACCATAAATTAAAATTCATATATTTTAATCATAAGTAGTTGATAATGATCCATTTACTTATTAAAGTACAATATATTATTCTACCTTTGAGCCACTTCAACACCAGAAGGGACCTATAGTACACAGCTCTGGTTTTTTTCATGGTTTCTCTCTTAATGAACTGTGTTGATTAGCTACTCACTAGCTTTCTTCCATGTGAGAGTTAAGTTCATTGAGCATCCTCCATAGCAATTCCTAAACTTTATATTGTATCAGAATCACTTGAAAGCTTATTAAAACAAAAATGGCAGGGCCTGAACCCCAGAATCTCTCCATTAGTATGTCCTAGGGTATGGTTAGGAAATTTGTATCCCTAATTAGTCCTCAAATGCTACTGATTTTGTCAATTTAGGGACCACAGTTTGAGGATCACATAGTTATAAGAATGGATGATGGTCATCTTTTGTTGACTTCTTTCCAGGTGGATATTGGCAAACTGGTGTGAAATTTTTCTATAGAACAGTATAAGAAATGGGACCTGGAGCTCTGCTAGCTGGGTATACTTGATGGAATAGTAAGCAGCTGTGAAAGGAAGTATTTCAAACTTAAAATTTGACAAAATGGGGAAGAAGAGGTAATAATGAAAAAGGTAGGGTTAAAGATAAAGAGATAGAATAACAGGAAGGAGATGGAAAAAGAAGTGAGGGTATTTGGAACACTGAGATGCTGACATATGTAGAGATTCTGGAAATATAGAGAATGCCTGAGTGCCTGAATGAACCAGCTAAAGCTAATTTGGAAAATACTGTGTTTCCAGTACATGTTCCTCTGGCATTTCTGGATTCAGATTTAAAATTGTATGGGGACATGAGAAAGGCAATACAGAAGCTAACACAAAGTAGAGATTCCTCATTTCCATCACATTTATTTATAATTTGTGGATTATTATAACCAAAATTTGTTATTAGGCTCCTTGGGTTGTCTTAATAAAGTACCGTAAACTTGGTGGCTGAAAAAACAGAAATTTGTTCTATCACAGTTCTGCAGGCTAGAAGTCCAAAATCAAGGTGGTGGTGAGGTCATGCTTTCTCTGAAGAATCCAGTGGAGGATCCTTTGCCTTTTCTTAGCTTTGAGTGGTGGCCTGCAATCTTCGGTGTTTCCTGACATGCTGCTTTCCAATCTCTGTTTCTAAGATCACACAGCATTCTCCTTGCATCATCCATTTTTTTCCATTTTGTTTCTATGTCTTCTATTGTTGTTTTCATGAAAGTTCAGTTTAAAAGCAAAACTACTTTGATAAAATATTTCAAGTGGGGAAGGATTTGAGTCTTCCATTTGCCCGTGATTCCCCCAAATACCTACTCTTTGCAAGTAATCATTTGTGATCTACTTGTTACTATCCTCATGTTGTTGCACCTGTCTTTGTGTTCTTTACCCTTTCATTAACCTAAACTTGAGAGTTTTTTAAAGATTTTATTTATTCATAAGAGACAGAGAGAGAGAGAGAGAGAGAGACAGACAGACAGACAGACAGACGGAGAAGCAGGCTTCCCGCTGAGCAGGGAGCCCAATGCATGACTCGATCTCAGGACCCTGGGATCATGACCCGAGCCAAAGGCAGACTTACTTCTGTGAGCCACCCAGGCACCCAAGAGTTTCTAATTCTTTATCACAACTCTTCAGTTATGCATAAAGTCTCAGTTGTCAAAATTATTAAGCTAGTGGGTTTGGATGGGAATGTATAAACATGTCATATCTCAGGGATTAATAATAATAATAACCCAAAGCCTATAGATGATAGATAGATGATAGATAGATAGATAGATAGATAGATAGATAGATAGATAGTTATAACGATTACTAGGTATTTGTTAAGAGTTCTAAGTGCTTTATACATTAAGAAGCTGATTTAATTTTTTTTGTCTTTTTGAAAGGAAAAAATGAAATAATTCCCCCTATTCCAGCTTTATTATTGTTCCAGTGTGGTTTTAATAGCTATACGGAAGGAAGAGAAAATCAATTAGTCAATAAATGGAATGGGCAAATATAATTCTGCATCTGAGAGGTGTTTTGGTATTATTCGAATAGCACTGTGTAGGTGATTCTCCACTTTATTGTCTGTCTTGTTTATCGCTTTAATTTCTACCCCCTTTATGTACTCTGATTCATATAAAACAAAGATATAATTTTTATCTTGTGAAAATATGGCTTAATTTTCCAAATTTTGGATATCTGTGTGTATGTATGACTATAAAGAAAGGCATATCTGTCTATGAAAATTACTGAGTTTAATGAAAATATATTGGGCCAAAAGTCATTCTTAATGTTAGACTTTTATCATTATGACAATAAAAGCAGTATATGGTATTTTGAATGGCTCCTGGTTTCTACCAAATCTTACTGATTTTTCTTTTTCAATCAATGAAAATGTTTTAAATTTTGCTGAAGTTTTTCTGAGCAGAGCTATTTGAGAGCTATAGCATGCCCCTCATATGTCAGAGCTTCTTTATAGCCATATATAGTCATAACAGGTTCATTGGAGAGTCTGAGCTTTAGGGAATACACACTTGAAAATAATTTATTTTCTCTAATCAATGCCCCTAACTGTGCAATGTCAATTTTCCTTCCCTGCTGGGTAGCAGATCTCTTAATGACGTCTTGGCAGATTCCATAACATCTCTTTACTTTATTACAAATGTCTAGTTTGCAACTCCAATCTCATATCCTCTCCACATTATAAGACAACCCTGGTTTGGGGCTAGGAGCTTGAAAAGAAGTGTGATCTGCTCTCTCATTTCCTCACTATCACCAGGAGTCAAGTGGAAGGTCATAGTATGTCTCTCTGGGACATACTCCTAATTTCTGTCTGATGCTTTTAAGTTGTCTAGCTGCTCTGGGAAGATATAGAGTAAAGGGACAGGAGTCTCTTTATTTTATTTGACTTGAAAGAACAATATGGTTTCTTTTACTGTCAATGACCTTATTCTCCTGGAAAATGCTGATAAACCATCAAAGCCCTAGGAGACAGACCTCTAACTTAGAAGTCTTGTTGAGAATATCTGCACTGTAAATTTTCCTTATTTTTTATTAGATATATTCATTTAACACTTATTTAACTCTGGCCCCATACTATAATATGTTCTGTAGAGTTGACAAATATTCATTAATTATCTAAAAATCATATAAAGTAGGTACTGCTATTATTTCAATAGGGAAACTGAACCACAGTGAAACTGAACAAATTGGGCAAGTTTGCATATCTAGTAATTAACTGACTTTGGATTTGAACCCAAGCAATCAAGCTCCTAAGCTCTTAACTAATATATTAGGCTGTCTTCATGTAGTTGTCTCTGGATTGAGACAACTATTTAATAGAAAATTGCTAATAATGATTTGGGGCCAAAAGCTTTATAGAGTAGAGATATAATTTTATAGGTTTTGGAGTCATCCATCAATTTTTTTTCATTTTTGAATTATGGAAGTAGATGATCTCTGAGGGGAAGGTCCCAACTAGAGAAGACAACACTATTTAGCAAACATGAAGGACACCAGAGAAGATTTTAAAGGACCAGAGAAATCAGAAGATTTAGTGTCTACACATACAGAAACATGGACATCACCAGACAAGCTGATAGCTGGGTGTCCATTCTAACCTTACCACAAGTGGCTTTTCCTCATTTATTCAAAGAAGTGGCTAAACATTTGCATGGGGGTATGTTAGAATGTTAGAGAGAGACAGTGCCTCAGTTTGCATAAATTTCAGTAAAACAAAAGACTTAGAGTTAATAAAATCCACCTCTAGAAAACATTGTCATTGCAGGGTGAGTCAGAGCAGAGTTTATGTCAGACTCAGGCAGTTTAATTAATCATATACCTAAGAGTAGTCTTAGAAATTCATTTTTCTTCATACATTTTAGAGTTCTTTATGTATTGGCATCCTGAGCAAGTAACTATCTGTCTGGTCTAAGTCTGCATTGAACCATGATCACAGGAGCCAAAGATGGGAGAGTTTCAAGTAGAAACGAACAGTTGCAAAATGTTCAAATACGTCCAATGAATCAAGAATTAGGAAATTAGATTCTGTGATCAGAAGGTCATTCAGGTTTATAAGAGTAAATTAGGGTCATTCATTTCCCAGCTGCACTGCATGCAATTGTTAAAATTTAACATTTCAATATTTGATTCATTTTGGATTTTTTCTAATGTACGATATGACATAGTTCAAATATATTTTTGTATTGATAATTACCCAATTTTTCCAAAATCTTGTATAGAATGGGCTATTTTTTCTCTTCTTAATTTGAGATCCAAACATTTTCATAAATTAGTACATGTGTATGTATATGTATGTATATATGTGTACATTATATTACATATAATATTAAATATATATTTATATATATCTTATATCTTTGTGATATACTCCACTAGTTTGTCTAATAATATAGTACCTTGTATCAGTTATGGAAGCTTTATAGAGTATTTTATTTGTAGGGCTAGGTACCTCATTGTCCTTTCTTTAAAAATGCTTCTTGCCTGTTCATGTCTGTTTGCTTTCCGTATGATCTCTAGAATAACCTGTTTAGTTCAAAAAATCATTTTTTGATTGACATCACATTACATTATAAATTGAGTCATCTTGTTTAATGAGTGTTTTAAAGTTTCTTGTCAAAAACTTTATTCATTTTTTGTTGTTTATTTGTAGATGCTATCTTTTATTCCCTTATAAATAGGTTATTTTTTTCTATTATAATTTTATATCCTTTTGCTGGTTGCTGTTGGTGCTGGTAAATTCAATTGCTGATTCTTTATGGATTTTGACCAACAAAATAATCCTTCCTTCAATATGGTTCAAACTACTTTTTGAAACCTAATCATGTATGCATACTAATATTTTATCCTGGACTCCATTATTTTTTTATGTAATAATTTTTGTTGATTCTCTTATGTTTTACAGATATGTAATCATATCATCTGGAAATAGTAAGTCAGTCTTATGTCCAAATTTTATATCTCCAATTTCTTTCTTGTATTAAACTATTTTAGCTAGTAACTTAAGTATCATTTAAAATAGTAAAGTGATAGAGGATACCTTTATCTTTATCCCATATTTTGCTAGAGAAAATTTTTAGTGGTTTTCCATTAAGCTTTTTGAGCTGAGATAAATATATTTTGTCATGTTAAGAAAGTATCTATAAGTTCTTATATGTTGTTGAGTATTTTTATATTTAATTAATATCTATAGATATTATGATATTTCTCCTTAGGTTTATTGATATGATAAGTTATATTAATAGCTTATTTAATTTTGAACAGTCTTTATACTAGAATAGAAATCTCTTAAAAATGATATATTATTTCTGCAATTATCTGCCACATTCTGTTTGCAAATATTTTTATGATTGATGTCTTATAATAATTTATAAGTGATTTGCATCTGAAGTAGTTTTATGCAGTGCTTGACAGGTTTTGGTACATGTGTTATGCTAGCTTTGAAAAATATTGTTATTATTATTTTTTAGATCTAAGGTCTAGATGAGTTTACATAGCTTGGAAGTGATTTACTAGTTAAGGATTTGGTTTCTCATGGAAAACCCTCTGGGCCTACCACTTCTGAGGTGACATTTCATTTTACCAACATTATTTCTTGCGCAGGAATTGCCATGTTTAGGGTTTTATTGCAAATATAATTTCCATTTTTCTAAAAATTTTTTCATTTGATCCAAGTTTTTATTTTTTATTTAAGATTTTGTTTATTTTTTTGAGAGAAGGGGATATAGAGAGAGTGAGCATAAGCAGGGTGGGGAGGCAGAGGGAGAGAGAAAAGCAGACTCCTCACTGAGCAGGGAGCCCAATGCAGGGCTGGATCCCAGAACCCAAGGATCATAACCTGATCCAAAGACTTAACTGACTGAGACACCTAGGCACTCTTTGATCTAGGTGTTAAATCTATGTTTTTAATAAGGAAAGAATTTTTGTGGCTTTTCTAATTTTCTCATTTTGGGGTTTTATCCCATGTTTTAAAGTTGTATGTATTCTATATTATTTTGTTCATGACTAGAATGGCTAGTAGTTTGTTCACAGTATGGTTATTTTGAAAACTAGATTTTAATTTTTTATGCTTTTTTTAGGTTTATAAATAATTTCTGCTTTTATCATGAATAATTATTCCTGAATTTTTCCTTTAGCTAAATTGTGCTTTGTTTTTGAACATTCTGAATCAAGCAGTTTTTTCATTATTTCTTTTTATTGATATAAAATGCATAGTCATGAGTTATTTTTTTAATACAGCTTCAGCTGTATTCTATAGGTTTCAATATAGAATGTCCTTATTTAAACATCTTTTAGATTCTAAAACATTCTGGTTTGATTTGCTTTTTTACTAGAAAATTGCTTAAGGAAGAATCTATTAATTTTAACTTGGTAGGATATTTCAATTTTCTGACAATTATATTAAAAATGTTCCATTTTCCTTTCCCTTAATCATATAATAGTATCTCGACAATATATTTTGAGATTTATGGAGTTCCGGAGGGGGGGGTTGTAGTGGAGTTTCTGGTCATGTTTATTGTTATATGAGTATTTAAGAAATATTTTATTGCATGTGGAGTTCAAGATATTTCAATGAGACCTAGGATATTCATTATGTTTCGTAGCTCCCAGCCTTTACTTTTGTTTATTATTTTCATTGCTATTATGTATCCACTGAACTTTCTGGGCTAATGAATTGTTTCTTCACACTAGAGGTTTTCTAATATTCCTTTTCTTCCTTCTTTAGTTCTAGAATACTGACTTTGTTATTAATGTATAATATTTCAAACTATTATAACTTCACTGTTAATAGCTTTCTTTAACATTATGTGTTGCTTTTCTGATATCTCGCAATGGTTTTTGACATATTCCACTTTTTTCTCTAAATTTATTGAGGAATAATTAACTAATACAATTATATATTTAAAGTGTCTGATAGGATGATTTGATATAGATATACATTATGATTATCAAGATCAAAGTAATTAACACAGCCATAATTTCATATAGCTTACTTTTTTCCTGTCATGTGAACATTTAATATCTATTCTCAGCAACTTTCAAGTATACTGTACTATTGACTATAGTCACCATGCTGAAGATTAGATCCCAGAACTTATTCTTCTTATATTGAAAATTTGTGCTATTGAAATATATCTCCCCATTTTTTCCTCCAACCACCATTCTATTCTTTTCTTTTCTTTTTTTCTTTCTTTTCTTTTTTCTTTTCTTTCTTTTCTTTTCTTCTTTTCCTTCCTTTCTTTCTTTCTTTTTTCTTTCTTTCTTCTTTTTCCTTCCTTTCTTTTTTCTGTTGTTTTTTTTTTTTTTTTTTTTTTTTTTTTTTTTTTTTTTTTTTTTTTTTTTTTTTTTTTTTTTTTTTTTTTTTTTTTTTTTAGATTTACCATGTAAGTGGTATCATACAGTATTTTTATTTTTCTGTGTGGCTTATTTCACTTAACATAACACCCTTAGGCTTGCTCATATTGTTGCAAGTGGCAGGATTTCCTTTTTTATGACTAAATGATATTTCATTGTATAAATGTCCTAACATCTTTATCCATTTATCTGTTGAAAGGCATTAAGGTTATTTCCATATCTTGGCTATTATGAATAATGCTGCAGTGAACATGAGAATGAAGGTATTTCTGAAATAATCTTTTCATTTCCTTTGGATATATTCATAGGAGTGGGTTGGCTAAATACTAAGATAGTTTTAATTTTTTGAGGAAATTCCATGCTTTTTTTCATAATGACTGTGCCAATTAACGTCATCATCAATCATTTATAAAGAGTCCTTTCATGATAATTGTCCTATTAATCTTATTTCATCCTTCCCTCTCACACCTCCCCTGTATTATGTTTTATTTTAAAAAAGTACCCTCAATTATTTTTTCAACAAGAACATTTTTTACTTGAAGAATACTTGACTATAAAAGATAAATATAAAACATTCCACCAAAGAAAAATAGAATACACATTTTCTTCAAATACACACAGCAGAATTTCCTGGTTAAGTCATATAAATAGAAACAACAAATATTACAAATTTAGGAAGACTGAAGTCATAGTATATTCTCCAACTACAAGGGTACAAAATTAAAGATCAACAATAAAACAAAACTGGAAAACCTACAGTTTAAACATTAAATATTTAAGATGTAAATATTAAACAACACACTACTGCACAAGCAGTGGGCTAAGTAAAATCAAATGGAAAGTCGAAATATGTTTCAAAACAAAAGAAAAACAAAATGCGTTTTGGTGGAATGCTCTTTAAATGTCTAAGTTCATCTAGTCTAATTGTGTGGTCAAAGTCCAATGTTTCCATCTTATTTTCCTGTCTGCATGATCTACCCATTGAATAAGTAGAAATATTGAAGTCCCCTGCTATTTTTGTACTAATGTCTATTTCTCTATTGACTATAACATTTGCTTGAGGCATAAATATTTAATAAGTATTATATTCTTTTGTTGGAGTGACACCTTTTTCATTATATAATTTTCTTATTTGTCTTAATTTAGCATTTGTCTTTAAGTCTAATTTGTCTGATGCAAGTATAATTACCCCAGCTTTCTTTTGGTTTGCATTTGCAATGAACACCTTTTTCAGTCCTTTTACTTTTGGTCTGTGTTTATTTACATCTGAAGTGAATCTCATGTAGGCAGCAAATAATTGGTGTTTTTTAATCCATTCAGCCACTCTATTTTTTTCTTTTGATTGGGAATGATAAATATGGACTTATTGTCATTATATTTATTTTCCAGTGACTTTGTAATTTCTTTCCCCCTCTTGCTTTCTTCCCTTGTAATTTGTTGATTTTCTTAGTTGGTAAACTTATATTTTTTGTATGTTTTGTATATTTACTATAAGGTTTTGTTTTGTGGTTACCATGAAAACTACATAGATCAAGAGTTATAACTGGGGGTGCCTGGGTGGCTCAGTTGGTTAAGCGACTGCCTTCGGCTCAGGTCATGATCCTGGACACCCGGGATCGAGTCCCACATCGGGCTCCCTGCTCGGCGGGAGGCCTGCTTCTCCCTCTCTCACTCCCCCTGCTTGTGTTCCCTCTCTGGCTATGTTTATCTCTGTCAAATAAATAAATTTAAAAAAAAAAGAGTTATAACTGTATTTTAAGCTGATAATAATATATATTTAAATGCATTCTAAAATTACATTTTCATTCTCCCACTTAGGTTTTATATCAATTTATTTTTTTCTTGTGTATCCATTAATAATATTATTATAGTTATTTTTACTATCTTTGTCTTTTAATCATCATATTGATATATAGGTGATTAACCTACCACCCAGGCCATCATTAGACTCTTCTAAATTAACTATATATTTAACTTTATCAGTGAGATTTATACTTTTATATGTTTTTCTGCTATTAATTAGTGTTCTTTTATTTTAGATTACAGAAGTCCCTTTATCACTTCTTGTAACTGATCTAATGATGATGAACTCCTTTGGCTTTTGCTTGTTTGCTTGTTTTGCTCCTTTATTGTGATGGGCAGCTTTTCCCAGTAGAATGTTCTTGGTTTTTGTTTTTGTTTTAGTTTTTGTTTTTGTTTTTGTTTTTGTCTTTCAACACTTTGAGTATATCGTGCCACTCTCTTCTGGCCTACAAATTTCTGCCAAAAAAAAAAATATCTTCATAGTCTTATGGGGGTTCCCTTGTTCTAAACAAGTTGTTTTTCTCTTGCTGACTTTAAGATTCTCTCTTTGTACTTAACTGTTGACATTTTAATTATAATATATCTTGGTCCAGGGTCTTTGGATTTATCTTATTTGGAACACTATGGACTTCCAGGATCTGATAGCTGTTTTCTTCCCCAGGTTAGGAAAGTTTTTAGCGATTATTTCTTCAAATAAACTTTATGACCTTTTTCTTTCTCTCTTGTTCTCTTTATTCAATCCCTATAATATGATTATTGGTCCACCTGATGTTGTGATCTCCTTTAAGTTCTTTAACCTATCTTCACACGTTTTTATTCTTTTCCTTTCTTCTTCGTCTTCTTTTTTTTTTAGATAGAACATTCACTTCTCTGTCTTAAATTAGTCGCCCTGTAGAGATGAACCTTATTGAATCCTGCCCTTGTTCTTGGTTATCTCTCAAACCTGCCAATTTCCAAGCAACTTTTTTTCTCTTAGTGGTTTCCATAGCTGAGTGTATGCCAAAATATCTCAATGCTACAAGGGCGGATCTCAGCACTTAGATGCATACTGATTGTAATCTGGCAGCATCTTTTAAAAGATGCATATATACCTCTTTCAGGGGAAGACTGGGACATTGGTTTTCTTTCTGCTCCATCTGCACTGAGCCCTGGGGGTGGGTGGTGAGGGGAGGGAGCCACTTATGAACTCTTTCTTGGTTTGATACCATCTCACTGAACACATAAACATGAGTCCTGTTGGTCACCAGACAAAAAAGCTTGGTTGACAGACATGTAAACAAACTCCTTTTATGCATGGAGACATATACAGCATGAGGTGGAGAAGATGGAGAGAACAAAGTTGGTCAAAACTGGCCTTCCCAGTTGCTGGGGAGAATTATAGTCAGTGCCTAGATATATGTTGAAGCCTATCCTGAGTCTGAAGCTTTTAAGATTTGTAGATAGACTTCTTCCATGAAAAATCTTAGAATTTTATTGTGTTGCCTCTGTGCTGTACACTGAAACGATAGTTAAGAACTGTTTCTCTGTTTGATACACTCCTGTGGGACACATGATTACATCTCTTCTGGCCTCTGGAGCTAGGTGATCAAGTAATATATCCCCTGGTGGTATCTGTAAAAGCTGGGTACCACACATGGGCATAAGATCCTTTTCAGGAAATAATGGCAATCTGGAGTGTGGCAGAGTGAAAGTATAAAGTTGGTGCATGCTGGCCTCCACTTGCTCTACAAGATGTGTTTTATATTAGAAGTCTTCCCCTCAGGCTGCAGCTTTTAAGATCAGCAAGGAGGTTTCCTTTAGGGAAAGAGTGAGTTTGCTGCCTCTCACTGAGCCCTGGGGGAAAGCCATGATGAATCCTTGTGAGCTTTGAAAAACATCTTTTTTCTCTTCTTTTCTTTTCTTTTCTTTTCTTTTCTTTTCTTTTCTTCTTTTCTTTTCTTTTCTTTTCTTTTCTCTTCTTTTCTCTTCTTTCCTCTTCTTTCCTCTTCTTTCCTCTCCTCTCCTCTGCTTTCCTTTCCCTTCCTTTTCTTCTTTTCTTTTCTTTCTTTTCTTTTCCAGTATAAATAACATAGTCATATTAGTTTCAGGTATATAATACAGTAATTCAACAATGCTATACATTACTCGTTGCTCATTAAGATAAATGTAATCTTAATCCCCTTCACCTGTTTTACCCATCTCTCCAGCCACCTTCCCTCTGCAACCATTAGTTTGCTCTCTATATTTAAGAGTCTGTTTTTCATCTTTTTTTTTCCACCCTCAGGGTTCATTTGTTTTGTTTCTCAAATTACATATATGACTGAAATCATATGGTATTTGTCTTTCTCTGACTTATTTCACTTATCATTATACCCTTTAGGTTCATCTGTTTTGTTGAAACTGGCAAGATTTTTTTATGACTGAATAATATTCCATTGTGTGTGTGTGTGTGTGTGTG